>JASTWP010000557.1:0-134233 GCA_030770255.1 Temnothorax ravouxi
TTGCGCGATTCAACAGACCTCGGCCTATCTTCGGCGGCATTCGCCGCAGTTTTTTATCAACGGCGGCGGACCGTTGATGTGCGTTTGCTGACACGGCAAATTATAATGTATTAAACAGCGCCGATATTGTTGAACCTCCGAATCTGCCTTGATATGTTCGGGAAGCTTATCCCACAAATAATCTATGTGATTATAAAACTGTCGCAGTAGAATGACCTTTGGTATATACTTTAACTGCTCGGCGGTTAAATCGTAAATATCGCTGTTATCCGACACGAGCAAAAACATTTTAACGACTGAGCATCTCAGCTCTACGCGTTTCTATAAATAGGCCAGCTTTCTCGATATTGTTTTTCATTCGTTGTGGAGGGGAGGTAAAATGAGGTTCGTACGACAATCGCGGACGATCAAAGTGACAAACTTTGACGATAAGATGCCGTTAACAAAAGAGGTACGCAAACATGGAGGCATGCTACCGATTTCTATACGCGGCATCATCTGCGGTCCGTCGAATTGCGGCAAGACAAACGTCTTGATAAGCTTGCTGGAAAGTCCACACGGTGTACGTTTCGAGAACGTGTACGTGTACTCGAAATCGTTGCAACAACCGAAATATCGATATTTGGAGAATATACTAACACCGATAAAGGAGATTGGCTACTTTACGTTCTCGTATAACAGTGACGTCATTCCGCCGAGCGAGGCGCTCCCGAATTCTATTTTTATCTTTGATGACGTGGCGTGCGACAAGCAGGATACGATAAGAGAATACTTTGCAATGGGCCGGCACGCGGACGTTGACTCTTTCTATCTTTGTCAGACGTATGCAAAGATACCGAAGCATCTTATACGCGACAACGCGAATTTATTGATTCTGTTTAAACAGGATGGTACCAATTTGAAACACATATACAACGATCACGTAAACACAGATATGTCTTACAATAACTTCAGTAAATTGTGTCATACGTGTTGGCAACAAAAGTATGGATTCGTGGTGATAGACAAGGACAGCGCGATTTCGAATGGTCGATACAGAAAAGGATTTAACGACTTTGCGATACCGAAACGCGGTTAGTTGTTGTCGACGCGTCGATTGAACAACGTTATCGCAACATGGACAGCAGCGAGGAGATTAGAGAGCGCGAGAGGATAGCAAATCAAATTGCGAAAACGAGCGATTCAATTCGCAAAAAGTATCACGCCTTGAAAACTGGTAAAATGGAGGAAGATATCGCGTTGGAGAGACACTTTAAGCCCATCATCGAGCCTCTAAGGCAGATTGCCGAAAACACCGTTGGCAAAGAATCTGACGTGTCAAAGATTGAGAATGAAACGGCGTGGGAAGACGAAGAGCCAAAGCTCAAACGAAAACGACCAAACGCCTCGTTTAATGGCTAACGACTCTGTAATGGCTTCAACTCCGGTTACGTTGAAACGATCGATAAATGTGCCATCTAATTTGAGTGAAATAACCAAAATTTTACAACCGCGTAAATCGAAACGATCGAAAGATCCATTGAATAAACCACCGATGACCTCTGCGCCTTCCGTACAACCCACAGTGCTCGCAAACGAAGATGTTTTCGAAACCACGAATGACCCACTCGTGAAGTCCGTTCGACAGAAGTTGCAAACATCTGAGGGTCAAGAAACGTTGCGAGATGAATTGGGTCCATTGAGCCAAAAGTACATCGGGGCAGTTCTGTACGGCGATGAAGAAAGCGGTATAGACATCGTGTACGGTGTTAAATTCACCAACGATGGAATGATGCTCGGTAATAAACGTTTTGACGTGAACAATGAGGACAAGATAATTATCGACGGCATACGATACGCTGGCACACGCGGTCTTTACGAGTTGATCTTTAAGAAATATCCTGATTACGATATCTACACGGAGGACGACTTGCAAGCGTACAAGAGCATTCTGTTGATGACGAGTGCTCATAAACGCAATTATGATGCTCACGCTCGAATAAATAGCGACAGGGGATACAAGTACACAGATATAATCGGGCCGTTGATTTCGGGTAAAAAAGCTGGAAAAGGTATACCGCGTGCCATGATAGACAACAAGATCGACCATATAATTGCATCGTCGATTTCGGGTAAAAAAGCTGGAAAAGGTATACCGCGTGCCATGACATTAAACGACAACAAGATCGACTATGTTCATTGGGACGATCCCAACGAGCTCGTAGATCGTCTTCGATTGCTCGAAGCTTCGCGCTTAGCGGGTCTCACCGGTCACGATAACGAGATCCTATCGATTATCGAGGAACTTCGCGAGGCTGGACTTATTATAAATTAAACCGCGCGTCGGCGAGTCATTCAATCAACATTGAAATGCCGATCAACAAGTTTGGTATAACGCTCGGAAGAGGCGGTGCGGAACCGTACTATCAATGGAGTGGATTAATCAGAAATTACGTGCGCGATAACGCTCTTTGCATGGTCGCCACCGACTTTGACGCGAAATCGCGCAAGATTCGACGGATAGCGCCGCCTGTAGATGATGGCGATGCAGCCAATAAACGTTACGTGCAGCAGAGCGTGCAAATTTTGAAAGATCGGCAGGATGAAATCGAGAGAAAGATAGACACATTCCAGAATAACGTGCAAATTACTCTAAACGAACTTCAAAAGATGATTCAAGATGTAATTGCGAATCATTGCGAATAGATAAGAACGTACATCTGATATCTACGTCAGTTGCGCGTCATCGTCATGGCCGGTAAGAAGCAATCAACTGAGAAACGGAGGCTGGTGGAGGAATTACACGCTCCTGCGAGAAGAAATTTTTCGCGAAGACGTGTCATAGTGCGCGGATGCGATGACCTGTGGCAGGCGGATGTGGTCGAGATGCGTCCATACACATGATTCAACAGAGGCTACCACTACATACTCACCGTTATCGACGTGCTGAGCAAGCACGCATGGGCCGTACCGCTCAAGGCCAAGAGCGGACCCGAGGTTACTGCGGCGATCGCGAAAATAATTCGAGACGGCGGAAGATGCCCGAAAAATCTGCAGACTGACAAGGGGAAAGAATTTTACAACGCAAACGTGCAGAAACTCTTGAAGAAACATAATATCAATCACTATTCGACCTATTCCGTAATGAAGGCATCGGTCGTCGAACGATTCAATCGCACGCTCAAGAACGACATGTGGAAAATGTTTACGCGCAATGGAAATTACAAATGGATCGACTCGCTGCCTCGTATCGGATGGGTCTCGTATCGGATTACAACGCGCGAAAGCATCGAACTATCGGCATGCGACCCATCGATTACTCCCGCGATCGCCGACAAGCTCCTAGCAACGGTGTACAGTCACGTCAAGATCGCTGCTCCCGCGCGATTCAAAGTAGGCGACTCGGTACGCGTGAGTAAATTCAAAACAATCTTCGAGAAAGGATACACGCCAAATTGGACCACGGAGGTGTTTAGAATCGTCAAAGTGCAGAAAACTAATCCCGTGACGTATCTGTTGGAAGATTCCTGCGGAAAACACATCGCCGGCGGCTTCTACGAATACGAGTTACATCGCGTTGCTAATCCCGACGTGTATCTCGTTGAAAAAGTTTTGCGCAAAAGGGGGGATGAGGTTTATGTAAAATGGTTAGGATTTGATAATTCGCACAATTCATGGATACACAAGAAAAATGTATTGTAAAAATTTATTACAATATAAAAACATATTATACATACAAATGTGTCATTTATTTTCCTAAATGTATTTACAATATATTTACAATGGTATTTTATAATGTCCCCATGGCAGCGTTTCGGTAGAACCGGGTATAATGTAGCGCTTATCGTCGTACGGACTTAGAGCTATTTTCGTTTCGGATATGGTGTATACCTCGTGTAGTTTGGATCTTATGCAAGCCTGCTGTCGCGTCATTTCAATTTCATCGCGCAAACACCGCGTGTAATCGTCGAACGTTATCGACCTGGCTACGACGTTATTTTTAACACCTTTAGCCTTTTTCGTATTTTTCTTACCATCTACTCGCAAAGCGTACATCTTTGCTCTAAGCCCGACGAATTCGATCATTATCGCACCGTTATTTTCATCTTTCACTAAGCCCGGTACTTTTTTATTGGCGAGTGGGATACCGTACGCATTATCGATTGCATAATCGCTAGTGTCAAATCTATTAATGTGGCGCTTCATGATATCATACACATCGTCGCACTTGATGTGGTAAATGAGACTGTCCGTACCGGTGTACGTGACTTTACACTTATCGCGATACAACGGTAACATGTACTCGTGACGAAATTCGTACAAACATGTCTTGGATATATCGAGGATGCACATACCCACATAGATTGGTTTGTCGAACTTCACCTCGAGTTTTCGCATTTCTATTGCTACTAGATTCTCCGAAAAGACGCTTCGGCTATGAAAATTTGATTTCGCGATCATTGCCTCCGCGCCGTATCTACCGTCCCAATAAGTCACGAGTCGCACGTCAATGTGATTACGCACATTCTCCATGGTTTTACCAAACACTGCATTGTTCATCAATTTGTATAAATTTTTCTCGAAATCATTTTTGGCCAATGTCCTAAATTTCGTATTAAGTTCTATATAATCGCGAAGCCATGGAGATTGCGCGAATTTCAGTATGCGGTGAATCTTTGCTATGCGGAGACCGTGACGAGTACACTGCTGTAAGTTGCGATAATGTATGACATAGCGTTTCTTATCGTATAATGTTGCGAGGAGCTTGTCCTGCCGTTTGCCGGGTGGTTTATCGCGCGTCGGACAGAACGGTAGGTCAGTGTGCGCGTCGTGAAGATGTTGCGGATACTCCAAGTCGACTTCGAGAATGTAGCCTATCGTGGAATCCAACGCGACATCCATAACATTAAAATCGGTTACGTCGTCGACCCATTGAAAATTTGCGTATGGCAATGGTTGGCACATTGCCCAACCGTATAAGTTATTTACGTCAAAATACATCAGGTACGACGACGGTTTTGATGGATCGTATGACTGCATGTACTTGTTGTTGGCCAGCGCGTATCTGTTTGAACATTGACTCAAACCGCCGCGTATACCGCGTTCGATAAACATGACCATGTCAATGTCGGTAAGCAGTTCGAAATTGATACGCGTATGCTTCAACATAGCATCCCACGTAAAACCCGGTAGAGTATAATAATACGCAGGATCGAGTCCATAACTCGCGACGCAGCTATCGCGAAAATTTTCAAAGATATCGGCCAACAGCAAGACATCAGTTTTGAGATATAAATCGCGGTAATCACCGAGCGTTCGAATGGAGAACCGCTGCCAGACGTCGACGGCGTGCGCGTAATCGCTCTCGGATACGGTGTCACCTGTCAATGAACTGTAAAACGAGTCGCGCGGTGGTAAACACAAGTCCTCCAATTTTTCAACGCAGTCAATGTATTCATAGGGAAATACGCCTTTTCGTGTCAGCAAATCAAAATTTTCTGCGGATATTTTACAAAATTCGCGTTGCAATATTCGCAGTTTATCCTTGCTGAGATAAGATGCCAATTTGTCGAGACTAGCGGTGAGAAACTTGTATGAATCGATAAATCGCAATTTGACGCAAGTTTTCTTATCCTTGTTTTCGGTGCTTTTAACGTTTTTCGTAAACGAAATGTATTTTACTTTTGTGATTGGGAGTAAGTCTACATGTCCCTCGTACGCTGTTGCTATTTCAGTTATAATAAAATGTGCGTCATAGCCCGATAAATTATGAAACACTATGGGAATGCAATGCGAATCTTTATAATTTAAGTTACAATTAGAATGCGCGGGACCTCTGTATCGGCCGGTCAGGTGACAATGGTCGCGTACTCGCACGTCGTCTGGCTCGAACGGTTTTTCGCACACGTGACAGTGCGTTGCGCTGTTAAATTTTTCCCACTCGTCTCGCGTGAAATCTGCCATGGGTACGTTAGTGGACAAGATAGTTTTGACGTCGTGAGCTAAACGTCTTAGCTCCTCGGCGAACCACGCGACGCAATCCTTATCGCGACGAAACCGATACATAGATAACGACTCGTCGTACGAGCAACGCACGTAGTACCCTATGCTAAACACGCGATGATGTTGATATGTGTACCTAGACGTTTCCGGATCCGCTTCCATCTTCTCCAAGGTACATTCCAAGTCGGCGTATACGACAAACGGAACTCGTTCCTTTCTGCTGTGATTTTTAAAGGCCAACCACTTGTCGTTATCGCTCGGTAACTTGATCGCGCAGTCGTTCATCTCCCGACAGTCGACGGTGTGGACTTCCAATTTCTCGCTCGTGTAGAAGTAGTGCAAGCATCTGCAAAAAATAAACACAAATATTATAAATTTTTTTATATACAAAATATTCTATATATTATTAAAAGAACTATAGGTACTTACCGATCGCAAAAGTACTTTGTGTGTCCTTGTTTATTAATTTGCGAGCTCACGAGGCGGGATAGGTTCTTGATCCACGCAAAATGTCCCACGTTGTCGTCATGCATGTACAGCAGATTTACGTGTCTGTCCATCTTACGATCAGTAACCCGTAATGGCAAGATTGCAAGTTCCTTGTTTTTTTCGATGCTGTAGACGTTGATGGAGATGTTGTTGTGATTTTCAAATTTTTTAATTTGATCCAACGTCATTGGAAACTCAATGTCCGTAAGATTTAGCACCGACGTGTAATGTGGATACGACGATTCGCGTTTTGCATGTCTCTCGGCTGGATAGAGAGCAGCCGTCACTGACCATGCGAAACATGCATTGTCTCTTGATTGCACGTTTATCACCGCTCTCTTCTTTTTAATTTCTTGCGGTATTTCCACAAAACACCCCGCGTGCAATGGATTATATTTGTTCACATTTACCGTTAAATTGAGTATAGGCGACAACGCCCATTCGCTATCACGTTCCTGGAATTCCTTCAGCTTTGCTAAGGTAGGTTCGATGACGTGTCGCGTGTACCACTCACATAGATCGGACTCACGAAAGAGTTCACTGTTTCTCGTTGCGATACTTTTATTTGCGCGTTTGTCACCCGCAACAAATTCACCATTAAACACTGTGTTAATTTTTACATTGTCATGTCGTTGCATGACGTTCCGCACACGATTGAGTACAATTTCTCTCGCATTTTTTAGAAATTGATGAGGTTCGATGTGTTTGGAATTTATTACCGCACCAGTTAGTATGCGGCTTTCAAAAGCCGTATCTATCTCGCGCCATCTGAGTCCTGTCTCACTCGCACTGTATCCCGCACCCACATGCACGAAACGTTGACGTATCGAGTCTTTCAAACCTTCGAGTCGTGCGATACAAGCGACCAACGACTGTTTGAGACCGATCGATGACTGATCGATCGATAATCGTGGCCGTTTAATTCGGCTTTGTTCTTCCAGCGAATCGATAAACTCGTCGCATCGTTGCTCCCACGCGGCAAAGTCTTCCCTCGAATTTAACAGGGTGGATTGCTCCAACAACTCTTGCTCCATGATCCTCTTGCTAACACAATTTGTTGCACTCACAACTTCCAGTTCTCAACTATTGAGCGTATCCCTCAGATTCGTCATTTTATATTCTACTAATTATGCATCGTTTGCTTATCATATCTAATTTCATCTCAGCAGCCGTACATCGGCGCTATTTGCAAAATTTGCAGTTTTGCACGTGTTCGATGAAATCATTGCGAGACACGTACGTTCACGAAAACGCGCCATTGACTTTTGGTGATTTGATCTGTATCAATGCAGCCGCCGTACATCGGCGCTATTTGCAAAATGTGCAGTTTTGCACGTGTTCGATGAAATCATCGCGAGACATGTCGCGACATGTTCTTGAAAACGATATCGCTTTATTGACTTATGCGAAATTGCAAAATTTGCAGTTTTGCACGTGTTCGATAAAATCATCGCGAGACACGTCGCGACATGTTCTTCAAAACAATAACGCTCCATTGACTTATGCGAAATTGCAAAATTTGAAGTTTTGCACGTGTTCGGTGAAATCATCGCGAGACATGTATGATCTTGACAAATATATCACATTTAACGTATACACAGATTGTGGTTGTGGTCACCATGCAGTAGCCGTACATTGGCGCTATTTGCAAGATTTGCAGTTTTGTCTATGTATAAATAGTCTACGAGGATTCTAGCCCGCAGTCGAGAGTTTAAAACGGTTTAAGCACGTTGACACTGTGTGAAAAAATATGAACAACGCGGGAACAGACAAACGTTATTGTTCATCGATTGTGCATAATCTTCGCGGTCGAGAACTAGGATTTCGAAACGTGCTCACTCGCACTAACACGTGGTGCCCTAAACATCGTGCATTGCAGAGATGTCATATTACTTATGCAAGTGAAGCGCATCCGATTTGGTCTATTAACTTTAGGATTCTCATGTGTCGTGGCGTGATTCATGATTATTACGTTCCGCCGATTATTACGTTCCGCGGTACAAGCCTGATGAGTATGGCGATGACATATATAAAGGCCACCGAAATGTAGAGGGGTGGTGGTGGTGGGCGCTATTTGCAAGATTTGCAGTTTTGTCTATGTATAAATAGTCTACGAGGATTCTAGAGCGCAGTCGAGAGTTCGATACGGTTCGAGTACGTCGCAAACAGCTAGATACGATGAACACTCACGGTGCAAACTACTACGTTCCGATTCAGGACGAAACGTGTGAGAAACAGCACAATGAGTAAGTACCGCTAATTTTCATATATACTTGTGCAAAAGAAACTTTTATAAACATATAATTGTATTTTTTCAGTTTTGGTAAACCCCGCTACACGCCACGTATTTTGGGAAGGAGATTTGCCTTGACATCGACAGCATATAAATTTTTGGATGTTGGAATCAACGCGGGACCTATGTCCTCTGTGGATATAATTATTGGCGATAACCGAGGCAATCGGATAATTCTGCCTCATGCAACGTGGGTGACATTCATCGAAAAACGTGCAGATATTCAGCGACTCGTGCAGTCATCGGCACCATCATCGCTAACGTTTTAAGATCTGGAGCTTGTTAAAATACGTGACGCAGATATTGTAAAATTGACATCGTGCGTCACCAGCTTGTACATGAAACCATCAACTGTACTCTTCCTGTTTGAACTAGAACATTGCGTCGAGAATGTGTATTTTCAATTATATAAATATGTTCACGACGTAAGTGATAAATTTAAACATTTTGTAACAATTTTACGTCAAAATTGTATAACTGATAAATGTGACGCAGTTACAATCTTGCGTGAATTTTATGATAAAAATTCGATTTTTGATTGTGAACTGTTGGCGTATGCTGCTGATACTATTGTGTATAATGCGCTACATGATAAATAAATACATATAATATGGTTAAAAAGTTTTAATTATTTTTCCTTCTGTCTATCGTTCTCTTGTTCACCGTCAACGGTTTAGAATTAAAACTTTCAATAAGAATGCGCGTGCCGCACTCGTCGCGCGAACGGGGGCCGGGGGCCGGGAGCGAGAACGCGAACGGGGCCGGGGGCCGGGCGCGCAAACGGGGGCTGGGGGCCGGGAGAGATAACGCGAACGGGGGCCGGGGGCCGAGAGGGACCGCGCGAACGAGAAGACGTGCGCGACCGGGGGACGGGGGTGAGGAAAAGATAGCGCGAGCGGGAGCGTGTGACGTCATGCGGACCGGCGCGGCCGTTGCACGCGGACCCCTCCAGCGGCGAAAACGCGGTCGCTCCGCGGCGCCGGAAATCCCCCTTGCCCCGCGGCGCCGGAAAACGCGGACCCCCTCTCCCCGCGGCGCCGAAAAACGCGGACCCCCTCGCCCCGCGGCGTCGGAAAACGCGGTTCCCCCCTCCCTCTTCCCGCGGCGCTCGAAAAACGCGATCCCCCCTTCCCCTCCCGCGGCGCTCGAAAAACGCGGTTCCCCCCTCCCCGCGGTCCCCCCTTCCCCTCCCGCGGCGCTCGAAAAACGCGGTTCCCCCTTCCCCGCGGTCCCCCCCGACCCGCGGTCCCCCCCGCCCGCGGTTCCCCCCGCCCGCGATTCCCCCCCGCCCCTCACTTCCCCTCAGATCCCCGGAGTAGAATCAGCGTATCTTACCTACTGAGAAAGGTTTTCACGAAAATCGTCTTCCCACAACCGGTGGGACCACACACGATCGACGTCCAGGGATGTTTCCAGCGCGCGTCCATTTTGCGAAATGATTGACTCGAATTCCGTGCGTGACTTCAAAAAGAATAATTTGAGTAGGAGAGAGGAGGGAGGGGGGAATAAGCTAATCAACGGCGGCGGCGGCGGCGAACGCGCGCACCAGCGTGTCCCCGCAAACGCTCGCGCGAGCGAACATCACCGCGGCAGTCGATCAGCTGATTTGCGCGCCACGGTGAGCTTATCCCGCATGTCTGAGCTTATTACGATTCCGCAGCGAGAGCATCGCGATCGAGGAGCTTGTACGCGATGCTCCGAGCGGAGGATAAAAAAAATGTGACAAAAGAAATAAGGAAAAAGTGGGGGAAAATTATATGGTACACAACAATTTACGCTTTAAATGTAAAAATATTTTATTTTTTAGAAATTTTTTGAGAAAAAACATAAATTTTTAAAAATTTTATATTTAAGCACATAAAATATATTTACATATTGCTACATTATATTTTTTGGTTACATATATACAAAAATTTTTTTACACTTACAACTATTTTTACAAAATTAAAAACTATTTACAAAATAATATGAGAACATTTTTTTTACCTTAATGTGGCAGAAAACTCGTAAGCCTAACTTAACAATAAAGAAGAAGAAAAAGGAGAAAAAGTTATTCACTCCACGTAACCGTACGGAAGTGAATAACGACTATTGATAAATCTACGTTTTAGCAATACCGGTGCGCACGTTTTCGTTTCTTCGCGAGTTATAATTTCGTGAAACGCAGTGCGTCGAATTGCACTAAAACGCAGATTTATTGACGTCTCCGCCGACGACGTTCCTTCTTCTCCTCTTTCTTCCTCGCCTCTACGCTCTCTCTCTCTTTGTATTAGTAAATTTTTAATACTATTGAAATTTATAATTAAAGAAATTTTATAATTTAAAGTAATGCCTTTCACTTTACACGACTCTACAGTACGACCGTCCGGTGTACGAACGATATAAGCATAGAATTTTGGCCCGCCGGACACGAACTTCTCGATATAGCTGCCGCGACCGTAGCTCTCGAGTTCGTCCGTCATATCGCCGAGGAAGTTTCCGGTACGCGGTTCGTAATCGTTCGGATCGCCTGTACTTAAATATATACACGAGTCGGTATCGTAATATAAAACGCGCTTACCTAATGCTTCTAAATACTCGTTAAAGTTTTAGTCGCGCTTGTGCCGTCGTGTACGCCGCGATCACGACATTTGTCAATGGGGAAGCCACGACGGCTTCTTCTCGTAACCGCCACGAAGCATATATCACCTCGTCGTTGACGGGTAATATGTCGATTATCTCGTGCTCGGGACTCGTGAGCAAAGTCATAAAACGCTGACAAGATTTCACGACCTCGGTCTGTGGCAAATTGGTTCGTTGGCCGAATTTTCCCCAGAAAGAATTTAAACAGAGTTTCGCGACCGAGCGCAGGCCAGGATTCCGGACAATATTGTCCTTATTGAGAACAACACCCTCGGTTTCCGCGTATTCCCGCAGGTATCGTTCTTTCGCCTCGTCATCATGGCAATCGCTCGGCCACCCATTAGCTTCCTGTTTTAACTTCAAAAACGTATTTATGTATTCGGCGAACAAACCGCCTTGCCGAGTACCGGGGTCATATCGCGCAACTTTATAATTCCATATTTCGCTCACATTTGTCACGAGATAACCTTTCTAGACGGCTTTGCGCAAGTACCCTCGAATTCACGATCGGCGGGGTTATCGTGAGTGCACGCGGCCTGCGAGAACGTTTCGCAGCAACTACGACATAACGCGAACAATAATTTTCCGCGTACGCGATATTGGAGTACCGGGTGAAAAAGATCGCGCGGTGGAAGTACTCGACATCGGATGAGACCTTTGAACGAGTCAAAATTATAATTCGGTACAGTTCCGATTATCGCTCGGGATTCTTCACCGATAAAAATACCGGGGTGACCGATCGGAAAAGCACCGGTTTTCAGTACGTATGGATACAGAGAGCATACGTCCACGTAACGTATTTTCTCCGTACCCCGAATTTCACGACGGGTGGCGATGTTCCCCGTGCGTCCTCCGTAAAACGCGTCGCGAGGATCGAGAGGCGCGTGTTTTAGTAACGGATGATTTTCCAGAAAATCTTTCATCGCCTGATTTTTGCGCAACTCGCGGTCGAAAGCGCACTCCCACATCTCTGTCACGCGGTACCCCCTCCTTCGGAGACGACATGTCTTCGCTTGTGTTCGTTCGTAGCGTGCGTCGATCTTGTCATCGCGATTCGCTGTCAAAGGCATTTTATCACGATTTACCTGAAAACATGTTGGACATCCGTGCCAAAAGCAACCGTGAAATTGTAGTACGTAACGTTGCGTCTCGTCGTCATTAGTCGGCATCTCGTAATATCCGTCAACGCGCGTGCCGTCGATTTTATGTTCGCGCCCTCGCCCTGCGTGAATTATGAGATGTCCGAGCACGTGCTCCATCTACACTAACCACTGTAGAGATTTGCGCGAGTGATTATCGGCGAATCTATATCCTCCCGCCGGAATGACTCCAATCTCCTCCTTGCGCAAAAAGTTTTTGTGAAAAACTCTCATGCACGTGGAGGCGATAGTCGTGCATTCCTCGAACGGACACACGTTCCCGCATTCCAAAAAAATTTTTCTGAAAGCCATACACGCGCGTCGAAGAATATCCACGTCGTTACGGCAATATTTAATAATTTCATTTTGGAAGTTAAAAATGAAGTTGTTACGCGTCATCTCAGCGTGCCACGAAAGAAATCGTTCGCGTTCTTCCGGTTTCATATGCTCGGGAGAAAAATATCGTGTGTCGGGTATCGGACCGATATAATTTTGATTTTTGCGGGTGTTAAACAAATGTGGAAAAATGCCTTTTTCCGTTGTATCCTGCAACCCAAAAGCTTTAGGTAATTCAGATAATTTCATCGGCATATAATTTAAACTATCGATAAATTTTGTATGTCCGACCGTCATCACGACAATTTTCGTCCCGTTTAAAATTACTTGTGGCTCTTCAGTCTTTTCCGTATTTTCGACTAAATACTTTAGAATAAATTGCGCGTCGAACGTTTTCGCATTATGCGCGATGCAAATAAATTTTTTGTAACATTTCGTTGTTCGCGTTGCAAAGTCGACGAACTCTTTTACCGGATCACGACGAAATACAAATTCGCGCACTCCGCACCAACGGCATCGCTCCGACATGTCGTCTATCGCGGCACACGTTTCGCAAATCTGTTGCGCGACGCAGAGAGTCGGTACGTGAACTTTGACGTTTTCCGTACCTTCGAGCGTCTCGTCTTGACGCGTTTCGAAATCATAAAACACGAATGCGACGCGTTCTTTTTTGCTACGTTTGTTCGTTACTTCCGTGCCGACATTTTCGTTACCAGGCGCTACCCGCTTTCCCCGTGTCAACGTAGTACTCGTACCCTCGCCCGGGTCTTCGTTTACTTCGGCATTACGGTGAAGAGGTTGCATAAAACATAAATGATTAGCGGACTGCAACGAACAACACGTCTTGCAATACGAAACGTCGCATTCGTGTCGCGAACCTCTCTTGACGAATCGCCCACAATTATCGCAAATCTTCACGGAACTGCAAACGCTCGCGAGCGATTTACCGTCGTAAGATTTTTGCGCGAGATGACGTTTGAAACACGAATTTCCGAAAAACGCCCGATTACACGCCGCGCACCTAACAATTTCTACTTCGGGATTCTCGCGCGAGGGTGTGGCGTAACAACGCGGACATTTTTTGGAACAGCGATGTTCTCTGTTCCTACAATACGCAGTGTGGCACGACACGCAAAAATCTTGTTGAGTACCGGCGGCGGCATTCAAATTTAAAATCGGGTTGTAATGGTGCGAACGCTCGTAATATAATATATTTAAACGGAACGTAGGTTCGCGTTCTAACGAAGCGAATAATTCGCTACCGTCGTACAAAGGATTCTTGCCGCTGCCGAAATTGTTGGAATTATATACAATTATAACTATATTATCATTTGCGAGAAAATGTTGAAAACGTACGATCTCGGGAATTCCGCACCCGTCTTCGGGTATCGTAACACCGGCGTTCCTTACGAGTTCCAACGCTAATTCGCGCTGAAGCGAGGAAGTCCGGCATCTTACGGTATTCCACCTGTCGTGCAACACCTCCGTGCGTAGATTTCCGCGCTCACGATAAATTCGGGCCAGTACGAGGGAACGAGGGAGGCACAAGTTATCACTATTACCGAGATCTAAAATTGACCGCTTAGCGATGGCGGTTAGCCTGTTTGTCACACCCCCACGCCCCACTGGCATCGCAACGTTGAAAACTCTCACGACGAAATTTTGTGCAATATCTATTCCCCCGTTACTTTGCGCGACCGAACTCACGAGATCCCATATGTTCTCGGGAGTTAAGTCTCGCGCCGGGCGAAACGATAGCCCCGCCGGACCGTGCGTTAGTTCCGCCAACTCGAACGATAGACCGACGTAATCTCCCGGCCCAGTCGAGCGTAACGCATACGCGTGGATTTCGCGGAACGCGTTTTTTAGCCAACGCACGATATCGTCGCCTTCGGGTATCGGACGGACACGATAATTAGCCTCCCTACCGAATATTCGGAAATTTCTAAATTGACGCGCGTTTTCTGCCACTAAATCAATATAATTAAATTGTCCAACATGGCGATCCTGCTGACGCGCCTGTACCAGATGTTCCTCTTGTTCCCTCTCCACGGGTATATTTTCCCCCTCCTCCGTCTGTCCGTCTCTCTGCGACTGAGATCCGTCAGCGTCGGTAGCAGCAGCAGTATTTTCCCCCTTCTCCTCCCAACTAGCACTCTGCGTTTGAGAATCATCATCGTCAGTGTTCGGAGCAACAGCAACGGTAGGACGACCCGCACCTCCTCCACCCGACTGTACTGAAAAAAATTAAAAAACTTAGTCTCATATAACATTGATTTATATTGCGTTTAAAGAGTAATTTTTTACGACCGCGATAGAGCATACTAAAGTAACTCACCTTTAGTTGCTTTTATCACTAGCGTAGGTCGGTGTTTTTCTTCTTTTTTAAAATTTTTTTTTAAATCTTTTTTAAATATTTGACTCGTATTCATTTTCCGGAGACAAAGGTCGAACCGGGGAGTAAGAAACATCTAATCAGAAATAATTACTTGTGATTAGAACAATAAATTACGGAAATAAAAATATAATATAACAGATAAATATTATTACCTTCATATTCGTTAGGTACGTATCTCTCGCCGTCGTCGTCGTTATCGTCATCGGAATCGCTAATATCATCATCGATATTATTAATATTATTTTCACTCTCCTCCTCCTCCTCCTCCTCCTCCTCGTCCATCACCTCCTGCGACTCTTCTTCTCGTTCTTGTTCTGGTTCTTGTTCTTCTTGTTCTTTCTCTTCCTCTTCCTCCTCCTCCTCCTCCTCCTCTTTCTCTTCGAATTCCATTAATATTCGGTCGATCGCCTCGTCGATGGCCGGAGTGAAAACATCATCATCTAATTGCAATTCTTCCCTTCCTGATAAAATGTAACATTTCGGTTATTTCTTTTATTCGCTGCTAAATTTTTATCTTAACTTATTTTTTGAAACTTACGCGGCGTAAACACGGCCGAATCGGGTGAGCTCACAATTCTCACCTCTTCTTCTTCTTGTTCTGCTTCTTCTTCATCATCATCATCTAAAACAGTATAAATTATATTTTTTATTATACTAATATTGTAAATCTTAGCTTTTACGTGTTATTAATAGTCTCTTACCAGTAGATAAATCTATGACGGGGATGTCTGCGGGTGGTGGTGCCACGATTCTAGCTCTTCCTATAAAATTTAATATTTATAATAATCGTTATTTTTAATGATTAATTATTTTTAATATTTCCAACTTACGTGCTGGTACTGCCTCCTCAGCAATGTCCTCTTCCGCTCGGCGTCTTTGTCCTCGTCGGACCGGTTGGACAGCGACAATGCGGTTCCCCTCTATTAAATTAATTTAAATTTTGATGATAAACTCCACTGTATTAAAATTTTAAGGTGCAATTTTTATTTTTAACACTTACCTATTACACCGTTACGTTGCAGGAACCTCTCTATATGGTCTCTTCCTGCGTCTTCTTCATCGTGACCACAAACTCTACGCATTTCCACTAAGTGTAAAATAAGCTCTACCAATTTTTTGTTTCCTCTGCAGTAACCCAGTTCATGCATTATACACAATAGGGTACTGGAGCACCCACGCGTGAAACGTGCGAAAAGATTATAATTCGCCTCTTCGTCGTTTGTCACTGCTTCTACAAACTTTCGCTCATTAAACACTTCTACAAACTCTTGCCCATTAAAGTGTTTGTATAAGTTGCAACTCACTTTGAAAAAATCGATCAAAATTGCACTGAGAGACATTTTGAAGCACTTTACTTGACTAACCAAGTAAGAGCGAACAAGACGACTTCAATACGATCGGTCAAGTAAGGACTACTCTCAGCTATAGTATTACAGACTATTTATAGTTGAAAATATTTTCAAAAACTTCTAGAATAATGGCGCGACAAAAATTTTCTAGCTATCCCATTGGTTACCAAATTCGAGGCTTTCCCGCCCATTTTCTCCCCACTCCCCATTACCGATGAAGGGATGAAAAGGTTTTCGGACAAAAGTAATTTTTTTTGCCATATACTCTTTTCCGTTTTGTTCACAAAACCATATTCTTTTGTATAAGGCCTTACAAAGAATTCTTTATTAAAACTTTTTAGTAATGCTTTATTCCAACATGTAACTAAAAGGTTTTATTATCGCATCTGAGAAATTTATTGATTTATCGCCTTCGGTGTAAAAAGCCAAAAACTTCTAGAATAATGGCGTGACGAAATCTGTCTAAGGCCCTGGTAAGCAAATTCGTAACTTACCTGCTCACTTTCTCCCTACCCTCCCTTTCCGGTGGAAGAAAAAAGTTTTCGGAGAAAGGTTATCCCATGCCATAAACCTTTTTCCGTCTATTGTTCACAAAATTATATTCTTTTATCTAAGGACATACAAAGAATTCTTTTATTAAATAAGTTTAAAAAATAAAAAGAACAAATAGATTTTTGTTGTTCCTTTATTTTTTAGAAATATTTTTATTTAAAATTTAAAAATTTTTTAACCATTACGCTTTTCGTATAAAATTTTTAACCGAACACTTTATTAACAAATTCTCTTAACTCCCTATAAACTACCTATATTTCAGAATTTATAGTTTAAACTAAAAAAATCTAGAAAAGTCTAGAAAAATCTAAAGTCTTCTAATTTTTTATCTGCGCGCGCAGACTAATTTCTCTAGAACGTTGCAGTCCAAGTTAACGTTTTGAGTAACGTTACGAAGCCAAATCATTCGAGTCCCAATGTTTGAAGCGACAAGTTTGCCAGTGAAAAAGTATAACTCTCTCATCTGCTTTTTCAATTAGCGTGCGTGTGTGTGTGTGTGTGTCAGCCGATATTACGAGGAAATAAGAACAATGGCTAGTCACAGAGAAGACGCTAATAATTCTGAGAAGCGGAAGTTCACTCGTGATATTCCCGATAAGGGACGCAACTACGAGGGAAGAAACGAACAATTACATATGCTGCTATCGACAACATATGGACTCAACAGCTCCCATACGAAGAGAATTCATGTGGGATTGCAAGCAACATCCGAGTGAGTTTTCGTGCCGCTGGTCAAATTAACCGGCAACTGTGCGGACGGCATTTATTTCGACGAGAAATCGTGGCAGCAGTTTCAAGAGAACATGGGGCTCGTGAGCGAATATTTAAATGGAGAAAGCAAATTGAAGCCGAATTCTATCTCCATTAACAATATCTCCGTCAATTTTACTTCGGCCTACGGAGCAAGATCCATATTGCTGACGTACAAGGAAAACGAGGAAGATACTTCTACCAGGTCGGATCAACGATCAGGCGAGGAAAATGGTCCACCTACGAAGAAACGAAAAACATACGCTGTGGCAATTGTGATGCAGAAGCCTACATTTCTCGGACTGAAAAATATTGCGAAATATATCGATGCACATTTATTACATTTAAAATCAGTGGTCGATAGTGTTAACAATTGCGCGCGTTATCTTATTAAGGAAATAGAGTTAAATCTTCCTAAAAGTTATATAGATGAAGATATTGTGAAATTAACTCTCAGAGGAAATTACTACGACATCGAGCTTAATGTACGTACGCAAATAACCGATTTAACTTTCCTCGATACGTATTTTAATATAGTAATGGTAGAACTTATTTTGCTGCGCTTTACCGAAATCTGTCGTATAATTTTGTCGAAACGCGGAATGTAAATTCTACGAAATTATTGTTTAAACAATTTATCCGCAGTCTTACTTTATAAGCGACTAAATTGTATTTTTTCCTATGAAGAAGAATTTGTAGTAATAAACATTTTTTTTGTGTAACTTCTACTTTTTTCTATTTTTCTTCAATCCTCACGTTCTCCGCAACAAATTCCTTTTTTCTCTTATTTTCTCAGAATTGGTCAGCTTCTAAATCGTAAATTTTTCGAATGTGTTCAATAATAAAATCTTTTATTTAAAACAAAATAGTTGTATCACGTCATAAAGCGAACCTGTCCGTTCCTGTTTTACAACCTCGTTTTCGCAGGAAATAAGTAATACATGTGCAAATCTTAGAAACCAAGCGTATTTGTTTATTTCGAAAACTCTTTGTCTAGACTCAAGTCCTAAAAAGAACGCCGTCATAAATCATAAAAATCTTTTGTTACAAAAAGGTTGGAATGCGTCATCACGTCACAAAGCGAACCTGTCCGTTCCTGTCCAGACCCAAGTTCTAAAAGAACACCGTCATAAATCTTAAAATTCCATTGATACAAAAAAGGTTGGATTGCGTCATCACGTCACAAAGCGAACCTGCCCGTTCCTGTTTTCCCCTCCCCTCGAGACAAAACGCTCTTAAAAATTCCACTTTCCGTTTTCGACATCTTAACATCATATCCTTTTTGAGCTTAGCGTCGTCTACCACGTGCTCCCGCCAAAATGGCGCTGGTCGGCTTTTCCGCTTTTACCGCTTAACTTCAGCGTCGTCCACCACGTGCAGGCCCAAAAAGACGCCGGAGAGCTTTAGGCGGGAGAGCCAATCAGACGCTGGGTAGGTATGGGGTATCCAATCAAAACGCGCCATTTAGTTACTATTTTGAATCCGTCATTTTTGTTTCGTTGTCGTCCACGCCACGTGCATTCACGAAAAAGTCACTAGTCACTAGACACCCTAGGCGCAGGAGAGCCAATCAGACGCTGGTTAGGTATGGGGTATCCAATCAAAACGCTCCATTTGAAGCCGCCATTTTTTACTCCTACTCTTCCACCACGTGTTACCCCCTCAATGCAGCCAGACACCCTAG
The DNA here is from genome assembly GCA_030770255.1 of Temnothorax ravouxi. NCBI lineage: Eukaryota > Metazoa > Arthropoda > Insecta > Hymenoptera > Formicidae > Temnothorax > Temnothorax ravouxi. The sequence continues at coordinate 19,595 of JASTWP010000557.1, forward strand.
GCGGGGGGATTCATTCAGACGCTGGCTAGGTATGGGGTATCCAATCAAAACGCTCCATTTAATTACCTCGTTACCCCACCCCTCTCACGTCAGCCAATCAGAGCGCTCCGAGGTCACGTGGGCAGACCGTCTGGCCACGCCCCTGGCGCCGGAGGGGTCGGTGGTGGGGGTTTGTTTTGACGCCCCATACTTAGCCACTTACTACTCACGCATACTCATGAATCCGAATAACACGCAACGACATATACTCACGAATCGGACTCACCTAATGTACGCATACTCACGTTACCCAACTCTCGGCGGTTGGCCTCGCCATGCCGAACTAGCGGCAGACGATCGTCCTCGCCCCACGTTACCGAACTTTCGGCGGTTGGCCTCGCCATGCCGATCCAGCGGCAAACGATCGTCCTCGCCTCAATCCATCAACGCAAGACAACTCGAATCGCGGACGATTCCACGGCTGGCCATGCGAATCCCGAAATTTCCGTATCACTCGCTCACGACGAAACCCGGTGATTCCACGGCACTGCGTCAATCTCGACAACGGTCTTACCCAACGCAAAATACTCTACATTTACACCAACATCCGCGACACGAAATAGCGCGATAACGACTCTAACATGTATGACAAATACCATACACACAATAGCGCGATAGCGATTCTAACCTTTATCACGAATACCATACACACTAACGGATACGCAAAGTCTTCTTCTTCTTCTTCTGTTTAATGGCACTTAAGTTCCGATCGGATAGTATCGGCCATTATCCAATTCGTATATAATTCTGGGTATTATGGTATTAGTGCAATTATGCTATATTTCAGACTCGATATGTTAAGAAATAACAATGCAGACAGTAACAGTCGCAATACTTCAAAAAATTTCCGTCCGGACAAAACACGTCCGAACACGTTAAAACGTGTCGTTCGCGAAACACGTCCGAACTCGTTGCTTGCCCACTCGAGACTTGGATACGCAAAGTGACTGTCGGCTGCGACGGTGTTTCTGGGGAGGGCGTACTAGATCTCTACTCACTGGAAAATTCGTTCTCGGCAGGGCCCCTTAGTGGATTCCAATCCATACTTCTCGCCAAGGTAGAGCGCAAAGTAACGATAAGCGCTCATTCTCAGATAACAAATATCGCCAAAGATTCCAAGGTAGCTGACACGATGCAAACCGGGATTAGCGCCTCAAACGAATTCTCTTTACCGTGGGGACGCCAGAGTGGTGACCTTACAAAACGATGTCCCACGAAAAGCCTCCGGATCGGTCGTCGAAGGGTGTTCACCGGGACTCGGTCCGGCACGACAGTGAGGAGACAATGGTCCGCCGGAATTGCGCCGGTTCTCCGCGCTTGCGCAGTGGCGCACGGCTTAGCTCTCTCTTCCTCTCTCTCCTTTTCTCCCTCTCTTTCTCTCTCTCTCCCTCTCTCCCCCCTCTCTCTCTCTCTCTCTCTCTCTCTAAAGATAAATGAAGATATAGAGAGGATTGTGCAGTGGGCTGTCGACAACAAGCTAACGATCAACCCTGGGAAGACAAAGGCAATGATCTTGGGAACACTGCGCTTTGTAAGAAACGTCGATCTGGACTCTGTGCCTCAGGTTCGAGTCGGGGAATCCGCGATTCCTTTCTCGGACTCGGTGGAGTACTTGGGTGTCACAATTAATAGCACTCTCTCATGGGAAAAACAGGCGACTAAAACGATCTCCAAAGTGAATTCGGCTCTCTATCAGCTTAAACTTTGCAGGCAACTCCTCCCAGTTCCTCTTCGAGTAAAGCTTGTCTCTGCCTTAATGCTTCCTCATTGGGCTGGCTCAAGATCGATCTTAGACGGTCATATTTGGTGGGAAGTTTGACATTCTCTGTACTCAAAAAGGAAAAGCCACAAGTCATCTACAGCACTTTTTCTTTTAGGACATGAAAACATGCAGCGGAATACTAAATCTCCGACCGATTTCTTAAACCTTCCGCTCTGCCGTACTGAGTTCTTTAAGCGATCTTTTTGTTTCACCGCTGCCGTGCTGTGGAATTCTCTCCCTTCCGACATTCGCAACGCGACGTGTATCGGCTCTTTCAAGGCGAAACTATATGAATTCCTGTCCTCATCTTTAGGCGCATAAGATTTCTGTCGGTAGACCTGAGCGTATCTTGAGATTATTGTGTAAACTATCTTTTGTCCTATTTACGGCTTTTGTAAATCATTTTTCTGCTATGGCTATTTCTTTTCAGTTGTATGCGCTAAGTTACTGTGGTAACACGTCTCATTTAGTTTCTGTATTTTTTCTACTTATTTTTTATATACTCTTATATCTTTCATTTGTAGTTATTATATTTTATTTGTCACTCTTTTTGTAATTTAGTTTCGACGCTTTAGGGGACGTAGTCCCAGAGCGTCTAATAAATGACGATTCTGATTCTGATTCTGATTCTCTCTCTCTCTCTCTTCCCTCCTCTCTCCCTCTCTCTCCCTTTCTCTCTCTCTCTCTCTCTCTCTCTTTTTCTCCCTCTCCCTCTCTGTCCCTTTCTCTCCCTCTTTGTCCCTCTCTTTTCCTCCCTCTTTCTTTTTCTTGCTCCCTCTCCCTCTCCCTCCCCCTCCCACTTTCTTTCTTTCTCTCTCTCAGATCGGTAACGAAAAACTATACAGTTTATAGCATTCCCCGGGAAATTCTACCCCTGTTTTATATACAATTCTTTAAAATTCGATCAATTATTTCCCGAAAAATTCGTCAAACTTCTGTTACCTGCTTCCAAAAACATCGGTAATGAAAAATTATATACTTTATAGCACTCCCCGGGAAATTCAACCCCTACTTTATGTACAATTCTTTGAGATTCGGTCATTTCGAACCGGTTTCCAAAAAGATCGGTAACAAAAAATAGTACATTTTATAGCACTTCCCGAGAAATTCTACTCCTTTTTCATGTATAATTTTTTTAGATTCAATCAATTATTTTCCGAAAAATTTAAAAAATTAAAAAAACCGGTTTCCAAAAAGATCGGCAACGAAAACTATACACATCATGGCGCTTCCCGTAAAATTCTACCCCTACTTCTTTAAGATTCGGTCAATAAATTCCCGAAAAATTGAAAAAATTTTCGTACCGGTTTCCAAAAAAATTGGTAACGAAAAATTATACACTTTATAGCATTCCCCGGAAAATTCTACCTTTGTTTGATCTATAATTCTTTGAAATTCGGTGAATTATTTTTCGAAAAATTAGAAAAATTAGAAAAACCGGTTTCCAGGAAATTGGTAACAAAAAACTATACTCATAGTGGCACTCCCCGGAAAATTCTACCCCTATTTTATATACTTTTGGTAAAAATTCGGTTCAGGGGTTTAGGCTAAGCGATATTAAAGAATCTGTGAAAACACGTTTTACTTTTTTTCACCCCGTTAGGGCTCGAATTTTTAAAAATCCCTTCTTAGTGGCATTCCCCGAAAAATTCTACCCCTATTTCATATACTTTTGGTAAAAATTCGGTTCAGGGGTTTGGGCTGGGCGTTGATGAGTGAGTGAATGAGTGAGTGAGTGAGTGAGTGAGTGAGTGAGTCAGGACATCTTCCTTTATATGTATATATTTATCAGCCATTTTACATTCTTCTATGTCTTCTAATATTTTAAAATTTACATTATCAATGTTCTCTGAACCCCTTTGCTCACCCTTAATTATTTCTTTCAAAGTTTTCCACATCTTTGTAGTATCAGACCTATTATGATTTATCATATTCTCATAAAATTCCTTCTTTTTTGCTCTGATAAGTTTTACTACTGCATTTCTTTCATTCTTGAAACATTCTCAGTCCTGTGCTTATTGCTTTACTTTGAGCCTAATCCCTTCTAACTGCTGCCATTCTTATTTAATCTGAAAACCACTTTTTTCCTTTCCATACTTTCGGAATTTTAAACTTTTTCTTAGGCGCTACAGTAGGGGAGACCGGGGCAAAGTCGGTCCTTTTTTTCGGTGCCAATTTTTAACAACAAAATAAATCATTTTAGTGAAATATATAGTATACCATTGTAAAGAGTGAACGCTTGACTACAAAATTTATATAGGCATTTTTGGTTTACGTCGTTTTGTTCAACCGGTATAGAGTAAAAACGATAAAAATTCAAAAATCAAAAAGTCTAAATTCCCGGGGCGGAATCGTGTCTTCATTCTCGAACTGGATTTTAAATAAAGATACATAATTTTGATTATAAAAAATAATAGAATACACTTCATTTATTGTTTTTTAATAGAAAAATAAAAAGCGGAAAATAATTTCAAGAAATTCAATTTTCTTTTTCGCTAACAGTTAAAACATATAAAAACCAGGGACCCGGACCGAAAGGATATTTCGGTTCGGTTTCGGTTACGGTTTAATGAAACGTCAAATAACGGTTTCGGTTTCAGTTTCGGTTTCTTGAGCAGAGAAGAAAACCGAAACCGTAAAAATTACGGTTTTTTCGGTTCCGGTTTCGGTTTTATAGTTTCGCGGAGGGGGAGAATTTTAATTTTATCTGCATTTATTTTATTAAACTGTATGCGTATGACCGCCTGGCGAAAGAAATACAAATTATAAATTATCTATATTATTTAATAAAATAATAAAAATGTGTATGTACTATGTAGTATGTACGAAAAAATTAAATTGTATGTTTACTGTTTATATTAAAATTTAAAATATAACGATAGCTACTAATGAATTGATAAAGAAATTTAATTTCTTTGCGTGAAGAATGTAATAACGTATTTCAAATTTCAAGGGTGCGTATCAGGTCAGGAAGTTTTTAATTAAAAAAAAAAAAAAATTTATATTTGACAATTTGATTTATATTTGACAATTTAACACTAACACTATAGGACTTTTATTCGAGCACACCTAATATAATAATAAATACATCCTAGCTCATCTATCACATATATGTAATACTACTATATTGCCAGCATCCATTGTAGCCCCATAAGCGGTGCGGGTCGAAACACTATGGTGCCGACAAATCACTGTCTGTCTCTATCCTATCTTATTGTTAAAGTTCATGATAGAATTTCAGTGGGATAATTCTTCTGTTAGCTACCTCAGCACAGAAATCGATGAAACTAAATTTCAATTTAAAAAAATAAAAAATAGAGCATTTGTGAAATTAGAAGTCATGTTTTCTAATTTATAAGATAGTTAATTTAAGAGTAGTAAATAGTAAATATTATTGGTTTAATTGACAGTCCTTTAAAAATGAGTAATTAAATATTAAATGAATAATCTTTAAATAAATGTGTTACACGGTTTTAGAAACCCCCTTGTATAAAAGTAATCATAACTTTAATCATATCACAGGGACTAACTTGCAAAATAGACTGATATCAAGTTCATACATCTCTAACAGACGATAAATCTATCGCACTATCGCACGTCCGTAGGATTAATACACAGGAACATAATATTGATTTAACGAACAATATGAACAGTTAATAACATGTCCCTGAGCTCGTCCAGTTCGTCACGCCGTTACGGTATCAGCCTTAGGCCGACACTCTCAGCTGACACCGGCAGCCGTCTCGGTGAAGAATACTTTTACTTCTTCTTTTGCTGCTGAGCCTGCTCCTGCGCCTTTTCCTGCAGCTTCTCCTGGATCGCCGGCTTGCCGGTGTGCTGGATCTTGATCGTTCGCTCGTTCTGCGCCTTCGGCTGGTCCTTCCTGGGCGCGGTGATGCTCAGGACGCCGTCGGACGACAGGCTCGATGTCACCTGATCGATATCGCACTGTTCCGGTATCATGTACTTGCGGACGAACTGTCGTGAGATCCAGCCATGCTCGTCCTTCTTCTCCTCGTGCTTGGCCTCGACCACCACGCACTTGTCCGCGACCTTGACATTGATCTCCTCCTGCTTGAACTGCTGCACGTCCAGGATCACCTGGAACTTGTCCTTGTCCGCTTTGACGGTGGACCTCCTGCTGTGCAACAGCTCGCCCCAGGGCCGGTAATAGGCCGAGGGTGACGCACGTAAACGCTCGATGATGTTCGGATGCGTCAGTTGGTCCGGGTGAATGCCCAGGCCGAAGTTCTGGTCGAAGAGCCGGTGCGGGTACTCCAGGTCCTCCCACCAGTTGGAGAACAACAACGGTACCAGAGACATGCTGACGCCTTCTTCTTTTTCCTCAGGAAAAACTCGAAAGAGACGTGAGAAATATATCTCAAGCGAAATATCGCTGGTAAGATGAGGTGAGATGACCTGTTGTCAAGCCGGTTCGCTGTGTGGTTCGCTGTCTAGCAACGGATTCGCTTTGAATGGCTTTGGGTTTTGATTTGCACCAATTCGCACTGATCACACTCGCGATCAGTTAATCCGCTAAAAATTTGATCTCAAAAGAACATCTTAATATCGCACAATCATCTCTTTTCATACCGGAGTCTTGTGAGCGGAAATATCCAACGAGTGCGAACTGTTCTGATCGAGTTTACAACTTCGAGCTTCTTTTCGTATCTTAAAAATAACTTCAAGAACCTCCGCGATAGGGAGACATAACTGGAAACTGGAATCGACTCGCTTCTTGAATTCGTTTTCATCTAGCGTTAAGCGTAATGGTAGCTGAGTGCGTTCTGTTGGAGACGCCACTAACGATCTCGTTGAAACCACGTCGGGGCGCGGCATTAAAAAAAAGGGGGAAAAGGTAAAGAAAAACACTCGTCTCGGGGAATAAAAGCTACGCGAATGGCACAATGCACCGGTAATTATGCGCTCGTCGTACACGTAGCGTAAAGTTCGAGACAGTCGTTCTGGAGCGCGTAAGTGCCGTTTCTTATAGTTTATAGTATATCATCGTCATCTTCCAGGGAAGATATTTTTTCTTTTTCCTTTTCTAAAATTGGATGTTGTCAAGTGCCATAGATATGGATATTTAAACCTCGTTTATTATATAATTAAAAATATTTGGCAATAAGTTTTGCATGCAGCGATAAAGTAAGGTCGTATTAATAGGAAAATACGGGATATGTTGAGTTGCTCAATTGTAGAGAGTAGAGATTAGATTTGGTGATCGTGAAACCGCGCGCGCGCGCAAGGCGTGGTGCTCGTAACATGAGTTACTCAGGGTACTCCTGGGTTGCTGGAGTATGAAAGTTATTTTATAGTAATAAAAGAAGAGAAAATACTACATTAACGTTAAAGGAAAGTTTATACGAATTTATAAGACTGTGCTGACCTTGATTTGAGAGGGAAAGGTGGAGGGGGAAGATTAGGTACAATATTGAGTATAAGTGGGTTTACGATTGTTGCAAATATGTTTCTGCATCACATGTGTATTTAAGAAACATTAAATAAAGGTTTTTAATAGAATACTGCTGTCATTTGCACTTTATTAGCGATATATATTTCCCGGAGTCTCTCATATTAGGAGCACACTTTTGCGATTTTGCCGAAAGCTCATTTTTCACATTTTTCTAATTTTCAGCAAAATTAATATTTAAATTAAATTTTACATTTCAGCATCTTAAAGCTTATTAAATTCCCTTCAAAATGACCTACTATATTTTTCTGGAAAACTAAACATAAACGTCATAAACGATAAACCTTTGTAAGTCATTTTATAATTTTTATATACACATGACATTCTGCTAGCATCAATTATTTTAATACAAAAATAAAATGTATATAACTAACATAAGATATTAATTTGTGTATTAAATTATTAAATGTAAATAAGAAAATGACTCAAACATTATAGAAAAAGAAAAAAATTCAAGTTTTTTATAATAAATGTAAATTGTAAATAATGTAAATACAGTAATACATTTTGGAATTTTGGATGACGATATCCAGTATAATTCCTATTTCCTATGGATATCCATTTGTCCATTTCATGTCCGAAATGTCCATTGCCCATGGACGTTATATGGAAATATGGATATCCACAAGGACAAGGACCACAAGATATCGGTGCCGTCTGGGTAGGCTGTAGAACAAACTCAAAATAAAGACGAATAATCGATGCCAAACAGAAAGAATTGCAAGAAAGCGTAACGTATGTAGCTCTTACATAAAGAAAGAATATGGGCCGGTTTCACCATCTTTGATTAACTGTAACCTTCGATTAAACTCACTCTTCGTCTCTTTCTAAGGGGAACAGTTCTTAGACTTCGACAAATCGACACTTCGTATTCGTATAATTATTTATACTGGACCGCTTTTGCACGCAGAACGTGGAAATGCTTGCGCGGCAAGAAGCAACGCAGCAGCTAATCAACGTTATCAACGTGCCATTGTTTCGTAAGAACCAGATGTTTATCGGTTACCGACTGCGTCGCTTCTTGCCGCGAGGCAATCGCGCGCGTTTTCGCCAGAAAACAACCACAAAGTAATGAATTATATATAGATTAAGAACCAGAAAAAGAACCGAAAAAAACCGTAAACCGAAAATAATTATATCGGTTCGGTTATGATTCCGGTTCTACAAACTTTAAAAAATTTCGTATCGGTTACGGTTTCGGTCCAACTAAAAAAAGGGTTATGGAACGGTTTTCGGTTTCGGTTCCGGTTCGGTCCGGGTCCCTGATAAAAACACACAGAGTTTGACGAGCGCACGCACTCGTTGTGTGTCTTACGCCTGCACGAAATACACTGTTTTTCATCGGCTCTGTTTTCTATTATCTCCGAGCATACGCAGCACATATTATTTAGCTTTGTTGACTTCGTTTTGGCTTGGAAACGACTTTGCCTCAAACACAAGTTTTAGCTTTGGTCGCTTATAAAATAATAGAAATCAATAAAAATAAAAAAACTACACTGGATTCGTGTTCAGCATGCATTACTCTTTAGAATCACTTACTTTGAGATTCGGAGAGACAATAATACTTAAGATATTACAAACTTTCGACGCGAAAGAAAAACTTTTGATCTGCGAAAACACGTTTGCTTCGATAAGAATCACAACATGGCACGTAACCTCACTAAACTCCGTTAGTCACGTGGGCACCATAAGCCGCGCTTACAGTATTAATGGCGAGTTCACACAACATACAGATTTCGAGATAATTGCAAAAACGACTCTGTTCCGAGGCCGACGTCGCCCCGATCTCCCCTACATTTATAATAATATATTTACTTACTTATCCCAAACCATTGAGATCCTAATCCAGAAAATATAAAACAAATCGGTCTTCTAATATATGGAGTATGTTCTATTTTATTAATTGTATTATGAGATATTTTAGACCCAGTTATCATGTATCCTCTGTAAGGATGACCTTCTATATCATCATTATGAATATGATGTAGCAGAGATATAAACTCAGCATCTATTGGTCGATTTCGCACCTGCATTCAATAACAAGAATGTACATTTTATAATTCTTGGAATAATTTTACACAAAGGACGATAATATTATATTATTCTGCAGTGTATTACTTTAGCAATTATTAAATACATTATTATTACTTAATATATTAAATAAATATATATTTAATACATTGACTTTTCTTTTTTGTGCAAATTCGAAATAATTTCGAAAGCGATTATGTACGCAAATATCTTTTTAGACATTATATAAATACACGTGTATATATGTAATTGTTATGTTTGTTATATGTACATGATAATACAAAAAAAAGTGTCAAAAATTATTTCTGAAATAAATGAAATAAGCCATTATAATATTTGCTTACTTCATCTAAGATGTTTTTAACTGCTTCTTCCGTACGTCCAGACTCAGCTACAAGCCTAGGTAAGCCATCAGTCGGAGCTCCATTGTTGATTTTTTGTTTAATATTTGATTTTAATAATATGTGGCTATTAGCCCCTCCAAATCCAAAAGAATTGACACCTACATAACCACCCTCCCATTCTGTTGGTTCAGTGACAATCTTTATTCTTCCTTCGATAATAGCAGTTAACTCTTTTCGCGGACGTTTGAAGTGTATATTAGGTAATAATGCGCCAATTTCCATCGCTAATAATACCTTTAAGAAACCACATTTTTTTATTAGCAGTAATTATAATTAGTAATTATTCTATATAAATGCATTACACGTATTATAATTAGAACGATATAAGGAAATATAAATTGCTATAATCGCACTTTAAGCAAAGTCAATGTTAAATCATTTTATTACAAATATACCTTTGCAATTTGGCAGAGGCCACTGGCCATTTCGGAATGTCCAATATTCGATTTTACCGAGCCCACCAATAAAGGAGTGTTTCTTTTAGCGCATAAACTTTGGTCAATAGATGTAACTGCTACGGAATCACCGACAAAAGTAGCAGTTGCATGGGCCTCTACGTAAGACAACTCACTAGGTGAGATTCCACATTCCTCATAAAATTTACTCAACAATATTTTTTGCTTTTCGACCGATGGAAAGGTAATACCTTCTTCTTTAAAACCATCGCAATTTGTTTTACCGTGTACGAAGGTTGCATATATTCTTCTTGCATTTTTTGCCTTTTGCAGATATACTACCGCGATCGTATCGCTACGCATATATCCAGCGCCTTCCTCGTCAAAGGGTTTACAATAACCATCAGAAGATATAACCCCTTAAAAGGAAAATAATTCATGTTATTAAATAAAGTTCTTTAAGCTTTGTGATTATTTATGATTAATTTATTGTAATTTGTTAGGTTGATGAAGGCACGGTGTTGCCGAAACGTCCAAATTTAATATTGTCAATATATTTGAAATTTTGTTATCCTTATTGCTCGTTATTGGTCGTTAACCTTGTCTTGTAAGATAGAAAAAATTGTATAACTATCTAACAAACAGTAATACAGCATTGCTTCACATAGATTTTTGTATTTACCGCTCTACAAAAAAGATCTCTTATTTTTTCATAAATTCAACCGTTCAAAAGATATTTAAAGTTAAAGTTTGATAAATTTTATAAAACTTGTTTTTGCTCTTTATGAATTTTGTATCATATTGACTATCAAAAATTATGAAATAATAAATACATATTTTTGTAGAAAATTTAACGATCTACAAAAAAGATCTCTTATACGATACAAAATATACTTTATTTACCCCAAAGGGGCTTTAAAGGGCGTTTTTGAGGAACGTTCCCAAACCTTTACAAAACTGGCATTTTGAAGAGACGTACCCAACCCTGTACAAATTAAAATCAGCTAAATCGACAATTATATAATAAAAAACAAATCAAAATTCAAGTTCAACATCTCAAAAGAAAAGAATTCAAAACGAGTACAAATCAGTCCGGTCATATTCTCTTCCAATTGCATCTTTCCTTCTCCCATTTTGCCTCCCTTCCGTTTATCCTCAGTCTTCTGTTTACTAGCCTGGCCTTATGCGACCTCACATACTAATATCCCTCTATCTATCCGCTTTCCGCCTCCATCGTCTTTGTCGTTTTCTCGCCTTCCATCCTTCTTATGTCACCTCCAGCTTCTACTTAGCCATCTTTCCTGTATCTTTTACCTCGGCTTTCTTTGTCTCTTATTTTCTCCACCGAATGCTTCTCTCTCCGCCCTGCTCTCTCATTTTTCCTGCGTGCCTACCTTGTTTTTATCCTTCACAACCTCTTTCATCTACCTTCCTCTACTTCCCATTTCATCTCCCTTCCATTAACCCACAGTCTTCTGTTTGTTAGGACTACCGCGCTTCCCTTCAGCCTCTCTTCTCTTGCCTTTTCTACCAGTTTATGCCTGTAGGCCCTTTCCTCCACCGTTTGTTCCTCATCCACTCCTACCTCCCATCTTTTCCAAATTTCATCACATTTCTCTATTACTTCTTCTTTATTTTCCTCTTCTTCCAATTCCATGAAAATTAAGACTTGTCCACTAGTGCCTGTCACCTCCCAAACTTTCTTTACCGGGATTATTCTCCCCGTTACTCTTTCCATTATCGTTTCGAGGAATTCCTTCCTTTCTTTTTATCCTCTTCCTATTACTCTCCTCCATATCAGGCTCCTTTTTCTCTGATCGATTTTTTCTCTTTTTTTCTTTCTACTATACTCTCTATCTCCCTCTCTCTTCTTTCTCTTCTCGTTCTTACCTCCTCTTCTCTCTCTTCCACCAATTGTTTTAATCTATTCTTCTCTTCCTCATGTTCCTTTCATTCGTCTTCCTCCAGTAGCCTCCTCCAGTTCTTCTCTCTTCCGTTCATTCCTCCGTCGCTTTTCTCTTCTAGCGCCTTCGTCGTTCCTCCATCAGCTCCTGTCTCGTCGTAACCCTCCCCTCTTTTCTTCCATTGTGAATCCTGTCTGACCCCCGGCTGCTTCTTGTCCTCGCGGCTGTTCCCTGACACTCCCGCATGCCTTAGGCTCGCATCACTCCGTCCCTCCCACCAGTCACCTCCTCATTCTTTCTCGCTCCATTCTTCCTCATTGCTTTCCTCCTTTTCTTCCGTCAGTCTCTTTTCTATCTTCTCCAGCTGGGTTCTTATGATCTTCATTTCTTCCTTGACTTATTTTCCCACCCGCCTTATTTCCTCCATAATTCCGAGCCCGATTTCTCTTAGCTCCCTCGCAATTTCCTTGGCCCAATTCGGTTCTTCTATCCGTCGACCGGTTATCTGGGTCCTCACCTCGTCTGCGAGTCTTTCCGCGTTTCCATTCATTTCTTTCCTCCTTCTCATTTTTGTATTCTTCTCACGTTTACTTTGCTCTGTGCGTACTTACACTCTGCTTAGCACACGTGCCGGACATGCATAATCATCTTCTCGACGACAGTCGTGACATACCTTGTTCGTTCGTCTTTTATTCATCAAACGTTGTGACGAATGCCATGCCTCCTTTTCACATGCTGACGTCACGCGCTCCAATGCCGTGCCTCGACGCCCCGCAGTGGTGCCAACCCACTCTTTTGGAAAGGCCGGCACCCCGCGCCGTCTCAGCACCACCAGTCACCCGTCAGCATGGCGCCACCACACGTCATCTCACCTCACTATTCGCTTCTACTTCCGTGCGCCGTGCCCTTGTGTCCTCGTCGAGCATGTCCGCACGCCCCTCTTCCCTCTTCTCTCCTCTTCTCTCTTCACCTTGCCTTGCTCCAATTTAACCTCATTTTCTTCTTTGTCTTCTCTTCCCGATTTACTTCAAATCTATTTCGCCTCCGGCTCCTCCTCCAATTGTACGCCTTCTTCCTTTCTTCCTCTCTGTCTCTCTTCTTTGTCCACTTATTCCTCAGTTCCTACTCCGCGAATCTGTCCTTAATTCCTCTTTTCCTTTTCGGAGCACCTTTTCTCCCTCCCCACCCAGCCGGGAGTCCCAAAAAAAAGGTTTCTTATATTTTTTTTCATAAATATAACTATATAGACGATATTAATGTTTACACTTTGAACTTTAAACCTTAATTACGTAGTTAAAACGTAGTTATAATTATAAATTATTGCCAGTCAGGCCGACTAATAAAAAGTTTTATATTAATTTATTACTGGCAAAAGATTATTTGAGAATATGTATATTGCTTTGAAAAGTAATTGTTGTGCAACTACTTTTAAATAATAAAATCCAAGTAGTACATATTTTTGTGTTCCCATTTAAGGGTCTTCCTATTCCAACTCAAATGGTAATAGTTTCTTAATTTTTTGTAACAAAATTATAATATTACAAAGAATCATTTTAATCGCAAAGAATTTAAAAGATAACAGTACAAAATAAAAATATTTAATTAAAACAAAATAAATAAATTTTTCGGTAAAAGTTTACAATAACTTACACAGCTCGGATTACTTTGACTTTGACATATGTTGTCAAGAACATAATACTGAGTAACTTTTCCTTATAACTTAATCGGCGGTCGCTGCTTATTAAAAAGTTATAAACAAAAAAGTTTGAAAAATATAGCAGTTATTTTGAGTATTGAAAGCCATAAATGACTAATATATATATATACTAGAATGCCCCGCCGGGCTTCGCCCGGCGAACATGTGTATTAACACACGCTCTCGCTCTCTCTCTCTCTCTCTCTCTCTCTCTCTCTCTCTCTCTCTCTCTCTCTCTCTCTCTCTCTCTCCCCCTTTTTCCCTCTCTCTCTAAAATCGGTAACGAAAAACTATACAGTTTATAGCACTCCCCGGGAAATTCTACTTCTATTTTATATACATCTTTAAAATTCGGTCAATTATTTCCCGAAAAATTCGTCAAACTTCTAATACCGGTTTTCAAAAAAATCGGTAACAAAGAATTATATATTTTATAGCACTCCCAGGAAAATTCAAACCTTACTTTATGTACAATTTTTTGAGATTCGATCATTCGGAACCGGTTTCCAAAAAGATCGGTAACAAAAAATAGTACACTTTATAACACTCCCCGGGAAATTCTACTTCTTCATGTACAATTTTTTGATATTTGATCAATTATTTCCCGAAAATTTCTTTCTCTCTCTCTCTCTCTCTCTCTCTTCTCTCTCTCTCTCTCTCTCTCTCTCTCTCTCTCTCTCTCTCTCTCTCTTCTCTCTCTCTCTCTCTCTCTAACCGACACATCTGAACAGCTTGTTACTTGTGTTTTTCGCGCGCTGGGTACACCACAGCTTGTTTCCGATGTTCTTGAGACTCGAGAGGTGGGGGTTAGCAATGCGTCTGCGATGCATGATGTGGCGCCTAGCACTGTCTCCGCCTCTGTTCGTGCTGCTAAACCACGATCAATTATTGTCATACTTAAGTCGCGAGAGATTCGTGACTACATTCTTGGTGCTATGCGCCGCAAGCGCGTCGACTGACTGTCTGCGATGTTTTCTCTAGAGATGTCCCCGGGCACATTTATATTAATGAGCTACTTCCTACGCATATTTATAATTTGTTACGCCGGACTCGTGAGAAGGCTAAACTGTTATCTTTTAAGCACGTATGGTGTAAAGATGGCCAGATCTTTGTCCGTAAAGACCATGGTCAATCTCCAATTCTTATCACTACTGAGACTGATTTAGCCGGGTTTCGGTGACTTGTTGATTCTGGCCCTATTCCGTTCACATGATTGTCTCGAAATTGCTCACTTTAATGCTGGCTCCTTTCCTGGAGTGAGAGCACGGCTGAGCTCCGTTGATTTTTATTTCCTCAGCATTATTTCAGTCATTAATACCGTCAACGAAATTTAGTTCTGAAGCATTTGCTGAGGTGGAAATGATTAGTAATTAACAAAGAAATAATCCTCCTTCTTCGCCAGTAATTCAAATAACAAAGGGAAAGTAATAATCGACACTAACTGGCAAGATGTAATTTATTATCACGACGTTTCGACCGTCACTTTCGGTCCTTATCAAGTGTTAAAATAATTATATTTCATGCAAAACAATTCAGTCCTAGCATTGTGCCAACAAACAAGTCCAGAACTGAAAAATAATATATATATATATACATACGCAGGTAAATCACAGTAAAGAAAAAGAAGAAAAAGAGATTACAAGTTTTAAGTAACTTACAAGTCTTGCGCGTCAAAATTAAAGAGAACGATATATGCTATAGCTGTTCCGTATATAAAAGGTCTTAGCGAAAGACTTTCGCGTAATTTGATGAGTCTTGGTTTTCATGTATATACTACATACTATCCCAAAATCACTCGATTGCGTCATAATGAAGGGTAAGGACCGACTGGACTTTTTTAAACAAACTAACGTTGTTTACAAAATTAATTGTAAAAATTGCGACGTCACGTATATTGGTCAAACGAAAAGGCATTTGGAGACACGTTTAAAAGAGCATAAAGCGGACATTAAAAAACATGCCAGCAACCACTCCGTTATCAGTAAGCATCGTGTACTTTATGACCATGAATTCGAATGGGAGAAAACAGAAGTGTTACATCGTGAGAAGCAGGTCAGAAAGCGCGAGATCGCTGAAATGTTCTTTATTAAACAGAACATCAATACTATTAACCTTCAGAAAGATACTGACAATTTGACTGGGGCATACGACATAATAATAAATTATATTTGATCGCGGTTCAGTGTGTCTTTGTCTCCCGAGCGTTGCTGACATGTTTTCCTCGCATATATCGTTCTCTTTAATTTTGACGCGCAAGACTTGTAAGTTACTTAAAACTTGTAATCTCTTTTTCTTCTTTTTCTTTACTGTGATTTACCTGCGTATGTATATATATATTATTTTTCAGTTCTGGACTTGTTTGTTGGCACAATGCTAGGACTGAATTGTTTTGCATGAAATATAATTATTTTAACACTTGATAAGGACCGAAAGTGACGGTCGAAACGTCGTGATAATAAATTACATCTTGCCAGTTAGTGTCGATTATTACTTTTCCTTTGTGATTAGTAATTGTTATTACTCTTTGCAATATAGTCATTATTATCTTATTGTTTCCGCTTTTGCTCACTGCTTTATTATAATTGTCTTATCTGTTCTGTATTTTTCTAGTTCTTACTTATTCCAATTTTTTGTTTTTATTTTACTCTTGTTTACTTCATGTACATCCATGTATTTTTCATCATTTGCCTAAAGTCTTGACTATGGCATAATAAACAAACTCAAACTCAAACTCTCTCTCTCTCTTTCTCTCTCTCTCTCTTCTCTCTCTCTCTCTCTCTCTCTCTCTCTCTCTCTCTCTCTCTCTCTCTCTCTCTCTCTCTCTCTCTCTCTCTCTCTCTCCCGAAAAGATACTAAAATGGTGGACTTCCACACCCTTGAAATTGGCAACAATCATGCGCCAGAGTAACGTCGCCTCTCCATTATTTTCATGAGCGCGGGATATCTGGAAACCGAATTCCCAAAATAACATTTTTGTGAAAAATAAAATTTTTTTTTGAAAAAAGGAATCATTTCAAAAATAATTTTTTAAGATTTGGTTTAAAAATCGGTAACAAAAAATAATACACATTATTGCCATCCCCAAAAAATTCTACCCGTTTCATTTATAATTCTTTAAGATTCGGTTGAAAACTGTACATTTGCATAGCGAAAAAGCATTCATACATTTTTTTCAAGAAAATCAGTCTATTAATAAAAAATTAAACCCATCCCCAAAAAATTCGAAGAATTTCTGATACCGGTTTCCAAAAAGATCGGTAATGAAAAATTATACACTTTATGGTACTCCCCGGAAAATTCTACCCTAGTTTTATATACAATTCTTTAAGATTTGATCAATTATTTGCCGAAAAATTGGGAAAATTTTGGACACCGGTTCCCAAAAAGATCGGTAACGAAAAACTATACACTCTATAGCACTCCCCGGAAAATTCTACCCCTGTTTCATATATAATGCTTTAAGATTCGGTGGAAAACTGTAGATTTGCATAGCGGACAAACATACAAACATACAAACATACATTCATTTATATATATATAGATATATATATATATATATGTCGTAGGCAAATGGTTATTTTAGGAAAATAGCTTCTGACTAGGCAAATGCTATCTGCCTGGCCAAATAGCTTTCACCATTTATTCTTGCTATTTTCCTAGTCAAATGCGATTTTCCTAGGCAGATGCAATTTGACTGAACCGCTGTTAGGCAAATGGTATTCTGCGAAGCATGTATTTGGGAAATTCTTCAGTTTAGCTATCCCGGAGCACAGAAATCGATGAAATTAGGCTTACTCGATGCGTTTTTGCACAAAACAACCGAATCTGGCAGAAAAAAGTGTCGTTCTGCCCCGCGAAGCGAGATATTTAGCATTAAAGTTGACGATTCTTAGGTTAGAAATCCTGTCATACCGACGTGATGTAGCGATCATGAGCACACACACATGTGTGTATGTCCTGCTTTATAGAAGTTGTGATTTTCGTTAAAGCAGGGCACATACACACGTGTGTATGCCCTGCTTTATAGAAGTTGTGATTTTTGTTAAAGCAGGGCACACACACACACGTGTATATGCCCGGCCTTTATAGAAGTTGTAATTTTCGTTAAAGCAGGGCACATACACACGTGTGTATGCCCTGCTTTATAGAAGTTGTGATTTTCCTTAAAGCAGAGCACACACACATGTGTGTATGTCCTGCTTTATAGAAGTTGTGATTTTCGTTAAAGCAGGGCACATACACACGTGTGTATGCCCTGTTTTATAGAAGTTGCACACATGAGGAGGCCACTATTCTTCAGATTTACCCCATTTGCCTAACAGCGGTTCAGTCAAATAACATCTGCCTAGGAAAATAGCATTTGACTAGGAAAATAGCAAGAATAAATGGTGAAAGCTATTTGGCCAGGCAGATAGCATTTGCCTAGTCAGAAGCTATTTTCCTAAAATAACCATTTGCCTACGACATATATATATATATGTCGAAATAGTTCACGCATACACTTTTCACGCAAACCGAGGTTCACCCACACCCCCCTGCTTTCGGGGGAGATGCGGTAGCCCCTCCCTCGCTTACGTGTGTACTGTTTGGTAAATATTGGCTATGGTAAACAAGCTTGTAAAGCGCGCCACGAACCCATGTGGCATCTCGTTTTGCGTGGATTTGTGTCCTTTGTATCTAACAATATATTTTATAATCTTATAAACAGTATATACAAGGTATGAAGCTGAAAGTGTTTCGGACTATTATTTCTAAAGACAACAACAATTTAATATTTTGCTTAGTTTTTTTAAAATAATAATTTGTAACTCTTTTAGTTGTATGTACACCTTGTATATATTTTTAAATTTCAACATAAAACATAATCGCAATATAGCATGATTAATGTTAATAAGTCGTTAACTGTAAAATTTTTTATTTATTTTTATTCGCGTGTCTTACTGAATGTTGTTCGCAATTGTATATGTACCGATATCTATACAGGTATCGATATTTTTGATAATTACAGATGGAAGCCTGTAACACGTGTCTGAAACTTACCTGATTTGTTTATTCTTTTATTTCCTTCAACTAATCGCAAATTAATTCTATTTGATAAAAGCAATTCTGCCAAATTTCTCATACATAACGCATCGTATATAATTTTCTATTAATTATAAATATTAAATAGTAATAAATATTATATATATATATTTGTATCCACATCCTTGAAAATTATTTCGGGAATTCGAGCGAATGTCCCAACTAGATAAAATTATCTTTCATATTTTGACAGTTGAGTAGGAACATATTTGAGTTGGCGAAAAATGATTATCTGAAACCTCACGTGTGTGTAAATAATTCAGTAGAAAATATATAATCTTCATTTCAAAATACATTTGCACACTACGTACCAAAAATATATAATATGATAACGTAGTTTTTGCTATTCAATTGATTGAATTTTAGAAAAGAAAAAGATTTAAAAGTGTATAACTATGTCAGTCAATAAAGAGACATAGACGCAAATGGAATCATATATATTTAATTGCCTGCTCATTAAATATAAAGTGCAAACACATAGAAATTGTATATTTTTCTATACTTAAATGCAATAGGAAGAAATAATTAAACAAGTATCCTTGCATAGGAATATTATGCATAATTTTTACAAAACATATTTAAGATTCGCGCAATTGAGATATATAATAAAATTAATAACGATTTTATAAATCTTAGGTATATGTTATAATAATACGACATGATCTTTTTAATCATGAAACTTACAAACTAACGGAAAAAGATTCGTATCCTAAATGCCAATAATTTTTCTAATGTAACAATAATAATACGGAAAATATATGGATAGAAATATATATAATAAATAATAACATAATTAATAATATACAAGAGCTTTTGTCGCGCATATCGATTTTCAATAATGGATAGATATTGTAACAAATACGTTTTACGTCCATTCGAAAACAAATTATGTGTACATAATAAAAATTGTATGAATTAAAATTATGTGTATACACATAATAAAAATGCGGAATTATTTTTATGTCAGACATAATTTTAATTCATCCAATTTTTATTATGTTTAGACATAATTTTAATTCGTCCAATTTTTATTATGTCTAAACATAATTTTAATTCAGCGAATTTTTATTATGTCATGACATAGTTTTAGTTCTGCCGCTAGGGAATTTTATGTCGATTCTTATGAATCAAGCTTGAATTCGATGTCTAGGTATCCCAAGTTGCCGATGACGGGTTCCAAATAGTGCGCTTCATAGTTTTCAGTGTCCAGGTGTAATAATACGTTGAATTCGATGTCTAGGTGTCTCACGTTGCCGATGACGAGGTCCACATAGTGCGCTCCGTAGTTTTCAGTGTCTACGTGTATTAATATCTTGAATTCGATATCTACGTGTCCTACATTCGGATTTAAAGTTATTAATACACCTAGACACCAAAAACTACGAAGCGCACTATGTGGACCTCGTCATCGGCAACTTGGAACACGTAGACATCGAATTCGAGGTATTATTACACCTAGACACCAAAAACTACGGAGCGCGCTATCTGGACCTCGTCATCAGCAACCTGGGACACCTAGACATCAATTTCAAGGTATTAATACACGTAGACACCGAAAACTACGGAGCGCAATATGTGGACCTCGTCATCGGCAACCTGGGACACCTAGAAATTGAATTCAATGTATTAATACACGTAGACACCGAAAACTACGGAGCTCACTATCTAGACATTGTCATCGGCAACCTGTGACACCTAGACATCGCATTCAACGTATTATTACACCTGGACACCGAAAACTACGAAGCGCATTATATGGACCTCGTTATCGGCAACCTGGGACACCTAGACATCGAATTCAACGTATTATTACACCTGGACATCGAAAACTATGAAGCGCACTATCTGGACCTCGTCATCGGCAACCTGGGATACCTAGACATCGATTTCAAGCTTGATTCATAAGAATCGACTTAAAAATTCCCTAGCGGCACTTTTTGCCGAGCGTAGAGAACTTTCTTTTCCGGCAGCGGTGGTAATACGATGTATGGATACGAAATCTCTCCAGATATACATGAAGCAATTGACTCAATATATATAATACCTAATTTACCTAAATAGAAATCTTTCTCCTGACCGATAAGTCTATCGACCTATAATTTATTTTCTAGATCGTTCGAAATACGCGCGCGATATCGAAACTGGCGATACCTGCGCCGCCAGCGTCGAAAAAGTGAAAGTGACATTTCTCTGATCACGTGATATATAAATATATATATGGCATAGGCATGAGAGCGGTCGACGTAGACGACGACGTATCTTAAAAATATTCACATTTGGACTTTGCGTCGCAATATTTCCGCTCGTAGGGCACGTAGCGGAATATTATAAGAGAACCCCCCCTATTCGACCCCAAGCTATCGATCAAGCCTACTTGGAATTTGATCCGTTCACTCGTTATCGAGATCTCAACATCTCGAGTACTCGCAACTCTTCGCGTCGCGTAAAAGAGTCACGGTCGTTCTCGCTCCGCGTGTACTTGGCGCGAGACACTACCGTGTCTCTTGATCTACCATTATATCTATAATAAAATCCCCTATCACTATACAGTCAAACTTTATTATTAAATTTTCTATTGTATCTTCCAAAAATCTCACAAAATCGCCATTTGACGCACTCGGCGATACACTACTACTATCATACCTTTATACAAATTCTCTCTCATTTCTACCACCATGCACCAACAGTTCGACACTATCTTTTTTTTTCAACTACCCTAAATTTAATATCATTCCTAACATATAACAGTACTCCTTCTGTATTTCTACCTTCAGCATCGCATCTAACTATACTATATCCTGGTACATTGACCGCACTATCCTCAATTTCTACCGTCAATCTAGTCAATCTCGGATAACGCTAAAATCGCTGGATTCGCCCTTTTCATAATTTGATGTTGTATTTCATCCTTATGTACCAACCAGCATTCGTATACCAGAGTACTTCCGTTTCTTCCTGTGGTTGCTATTTTGCATCTTCCCAGTCGGCTCTTTTTTTCTCAGAACTTCCAATACTTTCTTAAATGTCGGACATTTCGAATTCAGCATCTCGTGTTCAACATTTATCTTTAAGTTGTACGTCTGATTCTTATAGGTACAATTTATACACCTCTTCTTTCCCGTCGTACATTTATTCGCCTTATGATTTCCTGCACATTTATAGCATGTTTCCTGTCTCGTACAATTGTTGGCAATATGATAATAGCGCCAACATTTAAAACATCTTCTAACACTAATATAATTAGGACACTTTTGCCATCCTAAATTTATTTTTCCTCTGTTTATTAGTGATTTATGAGTGCTTTCATCCACTTCAATTATTATGGATCCTTCTTCCTCTTTTCCTCTTTCCGAACGTCCCTTATCCTTCTTCTTTGCTCTGAATATTTTCTTCACCATGTGTATTTTGCCTCCTACATCCATTCTATTCTGCTTTTTGATTGTATCTATCAATTCATGGCTAACCTTGGTCTATGCAGCTATTTTTTACACAACTTTTTAACACTCTCCCTCACTTCTGAATCACTCAAAAATTACCACTTTTACGGAGCGATGTTTCACACGTCTGCTTCTGCCGAGAGTGAGAGAGTGAGAGTGAGAGTGAAAGAGTGAAAGAGTAAGAGAGTGAGAGAGTGAGAGAGTGAGAGAGTGAGAGTGTGTGTGTGTGAAAGAGAGGGAGAGAGAGAGTTTGATTGATTGATTGATATTTATTATGCCATAGTCAAGACTTTAGGTAAATCATGAGTTATGCTAAAAATACAAGATAAAAGTAAAAGCAAAATCAAAAAGAACAGAAAAAGGTATATAACCGAACTAAGGTGCGTAACGCAGTATGACGATAGCGCAATCACATCACCAAAGAACTAATCACAAGCACAATCGTTGCAATATGAGTACTTAAACTGTAACTTTTGGTGACAACAACATTGCAAGCACTTGAACCTGTTAATTCTATATATAAATTCATTAGTGGTATTATTTGCAATATTGATTTTACCATGCGAAAAGTCATATACAACGTGGTTTCAAGTATACCCATTGATAAATCGACACTACGAGTAATAAGGAAAATGACTCCGCGATACATCCTTGCAACAAAGTCCAATGGAAACGAAGTTATACGATGTAATGTCCATCGCATAACACTAAATGACGTTTAACGCTCTTATCTATAATACAATTTACATGAAACATAATTAAACACTCTTGTATGATATTTACATGAAACATAACACTCTTGTTTAATGTTCGATTTTTACATGAAGTATAATTCTACGACTAAACAGTAGACAGCTCCGCAGGAAAACCCTGAACTCAGCTTGAGCAAAAGGAGGTGGTCATGGAGCTTGTTTTTGAATTTGTTGACTGACGAGGACGTCACTATTTCGGTAGGAAGCGAGTTTCATAGGTAAATTCCCGCGAGATGATCTGTAATAAATCTCAGTTCTGTGAATGGGAATATGAAAGGTATGTGGTAGGGCTAACCGTGACGATTGTCTCATTGCGGGATCGGGTTTAATAAAGATTTTAGAGAAGTAGCTGGGAGACACTCCATTGAATATCTTATACATTTCTATACCTAAAAAATAAAGACATATGTTCTTCACAGACAACCACCTTAGTCGATGCCGGTAGGGCGTGATGTGTTCGTCGCGCCTTAGATTGAAGGCGCGACGAACCTTCAATCTAAGGTTGAACCTAAATGAACCTAATTGCACAATTTATAAGTCTTTGTAACTTGGTGTTAAGCTCATCAGTGACGTCATTGTAGACAAGAAAAAAGTAGTCCAACAATGTGGCCTAATCAATGTGGATACGAGCTTGACCCGCAGTTAAAGTGATAACGAGTTCTTGTGAAATTTAAGCTTGTGCAACGTGAAATGCACCCTCTTAGACATATGAGAGACATGGTTTTTCCACGATAGGTCAGAGCTCATAATAACTCCTAAATTCCGTGCCTCAGCAACAAATGGAATAGAGGTACCATTGGGGGTTTTTTCAATCGCCCTCGGGTGAGGACTAATTACGGTGCTTTAACCAACTGGGGCATTTAGCACAATAGTTCTAGACCAAAATATGTGATTTCCACTAATAATCATTCCACTTTTACACTTTAATTATCTATTTCTTCCAAATAACCCAGGACTGTGCTCGTCACACGTCAGAGCACAGCCCGCCATCTTTGGCACTCGAAGGAGGTACCATTGACGGAAATAAGGGTTAAGTTACTGAGATTGATCTGGTCAATGTTACACTTACTACCCAGTATTAGGACCTTTGATTTTTTTAGATTAAGAGACAACCCATTGGTGGCCGCAAATTTTGAGATGACTCCCACATCATGTGCCACGAGCCGCAGACCAACATTCAATTCGCTCAAGAGACGCTTGCGATAGATTTGCGTGTCATCAGCAAATATCATACGCTGCGTAAACCGAAGAAATGCTTCCTATGACGTTTATGAATGGGGAAAATAGGAGCGGCCCTAAAACAGATCTCTGCGGGACACCTGAAGTAACAGATAACCAATTGGAGAATTCTCCCTCCAAATCGATAACCGCCTGAGTGCGACCTGTGAGATACGAAAAGATTAATTTTAATAAAATCATAAATAACCCTCGAGAATTAAGAATAAGAGAGAAAAAAGGCTATTAAGGTTGGACGCGGTTCTTCGTGCGTGGAATCAGTTTATTCGTCTTCTTGAGTACATTGAACGTTTCGGCTCATTTTTGAGCCATTCTCAGCATTAACAAGCGATTTGCCGCACGTTCTCCATGTCAACTGGCGAGTTTACAGACTCGAATTAACGTGGACCAAATGATCCTTGTCTGTAATTTTTATAAAAAATTAGATGAAGTGCGCCACATAAAGTATGGGATAAGGGAGGGAGGGAGGAAGAAAGGGAGAGGGAGGGAGAAAGAAGGAGAGAAAGAGGGAAAGAGGGAGGGAGAGAGAGAAAGTGAGAAAAAGAGAGAGAGAGAGAAAGAGAGAGAGAAGCGCACAAGATTGACATCTTGGGAATATCGAAAACCCACTGAAGAGCAAATGTTTTTAAAACAGAGCCTGAAATTCATTACCAAAAGCTGGTGATCGCTCCCGCAGTCTGCTCCAGGGTATGTCTTTACATTAGTGACTGATAACTTCTATCTAGTTCCTACGATAATGTAATCAATTTGGTTTCTTGTACGGTCAGAAGATTGGTGCACATCGGTAGTTGTACCTATTCACACCGATACAGCACAGATTGTTCCAGAAAGCTTCTAGAAAGGTTCCAAATTATTTGAAACCTTTTGCGAGCTTTCTGCAATTTTGAAACTTTTAGATGCGACAACTATCGCACGATATCACTTATCTCCCTCTCATGCAGTAAAATACTGCTTAAAATCATCAAGCAACATCTAAAAAGTTACCTTGACCGACAAATACCACAAGAACAAGCTGATTTTGTCAAAGAAAAAGGTGCGCGAGAACAGATATTCAACATTCCCATGATAATTTGTTTCGTGGACTACCCGAAAGCGTTCGACTGCGTCAGTTGGAATAGCTTTTAGAATATTCGACAGAAAATGGGAGTACCCAGCCATTTAGTTCTACTAATAAAAAAACCTTTATAAAGCAAACAATTCAAAAGAAAAGGTCCACGGAGAGCACTCGGGTCCGTTCAAAGTGCAACGGTGCATCAGGCAGGGATGCATTCTTTCGTCGGATCTCGTCAACATATATGGAGAGTATAGAACGCTCTGAACGGATGAAACGGTGGAGTTTCTGTCACGGATCAGAAAATATCTAACCTAAGATATGCGAATGATACCACTCATCGGCGCCTTAGAGGAAGAAATGTTGCTGCTGCAACGAGTTGACAAGGAGAGTCGGAAACTAGACTTTAAAATCAACAGCAAAAAAACCAAGCTAATGATTGTCGACCGCTCCAGTGTCTTGGATTTGACAAGAGGCCCTAAACGAATTAGACGTGATAAACGAGTTCACCTACCTAGGATCATCTATCAATAACGCGGGAGATTGCATAGATGAAATCAAGAGACGGATAGCTATGGCGAAAAGCGCCATGGCCAGGCTCGCAGAGATCTGGAAGGACCGTGCAATTTCGTTAGTGGTAAAAAAGAGGCTGGTGGAGGCGCTGGTGTTTTCCATCTTTCTGTACGGGACAGAGACCTAGACGGTTCTAGCAGCTGGAAGGAAGAAGATCAATGCTTTCAAGATGTGGTGTTGGAGAAGAATGTTTCAAATCGCATGGACTGCACATACCGCACAAACGCTTCTATACTTCAACAACTCAAAATCAAAAAAAGACTTTCTACCACTTGCCTACAGATAGTTCTCTAAATTCTTTTATATCACCAGACGCGAAGAAGCAAGCTTAGAGAGGCTGGTGGCCACGGGAGAAGTCCAGGGTCGACGTGGCAGAGCCCGTTCGCCGACGAGGTGGTCCGACCAAGTTAAAAACTTGCACATTGCTTTCTCATTATTACAGATTGCTATCATTGCTCCTATTTTATTTCGCTCACAAAGCTCTTCTTATGAGGAAGCTTGTATTTTATTTAATGCATAATTATTAGTATTTATTAGTTAAGCTTTCTCATAGAGGAAGCTTTATGAGCGAAATGAAATAGGAACAATGGTAGCAATCTGTAATAATGAGGAAGCAATGTGCAAGTTTCTAATTTGCACACTTTTTGACGTAGAACTACGTCTTTGTCGACAGTAAGGGGTGGGGTAAATTCAGGCACAGATGCAACGTTTTCTTGCAACGTTTTCATGCAACGTTTTCTTTTTCTCAAAAAGTATTTTTTAAAAATATACTTTATTATATAATTTTGGAAAGCTCTCAATGTAAGCTAAATGTTTTCGGGGTTAATTTTTTGTTATCGATTTCTTGGAAACCGGTTTTTATAATTATTTAATTTTTCGGAAAATAATTAATCGAATCTTAAAGAATTATAGATCAAACAGGGGTAGAATTTTCTGGGGAGTGCTATAAAGTGTATAATTTTTCGTTACCGATCTTTTTGGAAGCCGGTACCGAAATTTTTTCAATTTTTTGGGAATTAATTGATCGAATCTTAAAGAATTGTATATGAAGTAGGGGTAGAATTTTACGGGGAGCGTCATGATGTGTTCAGTTTTTGTTACCGATATTTTTGGAAACCGGTTTTTTTAATTTTTCCAATTTTTCGGGAAATAATTAATTGAATCTTAAAAAATTATACATGAAGTAAAGGTAGAATTTCCCGGGGAGTGCTATAAAGTGTACTATTTTTTGTTACTGATCTTTTTCGTTACCGATCTTTTTGGAAACCGGTTTTTTTTCTCGAAAAGTATTAAAGAAAAATATACTTTATTATTGTTAGAATTAGGCCCGGTTTCACCAACGTGATTTAACCTAATCGGTCGATTAAACTCACTCTTCGTCTCTTTCTAAGGGAACAGTTGGAAAGAGATGAAGAGTGAGTTTAATCGACCGATTAGGTTAAATCACGTTGGTGAAACCGGGCCTTATGCTCACCGCAGGGATCGAGATGGTGGTGGTGATTGCTAACGAACGACTCTTTTATCTGCTGTTATTATAACACTTTATTCTCGACTCTATCTCTACACACAGTATAAGACACCGTATAAGACACGTGTGCACGCGATGATCTCTGACTATCGTCTGTCGCTTCGTACGGCGTGCGCGCCCGCGTTGCTGCGCCACGCAGTGCCCTCTGGAAGGGCGCGAGTGCTCTACTCGCACAAAGCATCTTTCCAACAATTATATAGTTTTGAAAAGCTTTTGATGTAAGCTAAATGTTTTCGGGGTTAATTTTTCGATACCGATTTTTTAAACCTTTTTGAAAAGTATTAAAGAAAAATATACTTTATTATATAGTTTTTGAAAGCTCTCGATGTAAGTTGAATGTTTTTGCAATTTAATAAATAAATAAATGAATAAATGAATGGATGAATCTCGCACAATTAACGTTTCTCTCTCGCACGATGTCGGACACAGACTCGATGTTGAATGCCTCTTCCATATATGTTCTATTCTAATAGACGTAGTTCTACGTGTTGATTGCGGTACAGTTGTTACTGTGCTTGTTGCTTTTTTTCATTTTAAACTTAACCTTTTTATGAATTGAAAAAGGGTCAGTTTAGTAGCATAAGTGGGATTTTACAATTGACGCAATATCAAATCAATGTTGACTTTGGGAATTTAGGCTACATGGTCCATATATGGACTTCGCATATGGACCTTTGGTCGCGTATAAAGTTGGATTTAATCGACCAAATTTTAAAGAATTATATATGAAATAGGGGTAAAAAAGACTGAAAAATATAATGAAATTATAAATTACCTAATATTTCAACATTTGCGAAAGTTAGAGCTGCCACAGACATTTTTTAAAAAATTCAAATTATAAAAAATAAACTCTTTTACCGATTATTGCCAAATTCAATACCAACCTTTCTTTAATAATACTCTACATTTAAAAAAAATTGAGCCTGATATCTCAACATTTACGAAAATTAGAGTGTACAAGCTATGTATATATGTATCAAGGTGGAGGGAGAGAGCGATATTAACTGAGAGAATTCATATATGTTAATCATAATTATTTAAACGGTTGTTTTATAAACACGTGCGTATGGAATGCAGCACAAAATATTAAGGTTTATCATTATACAGTTACATATTCAATTTAATTGTAAATATAATTACACAGAAATAATCAGATTAATAAACGTTCAATTTAATTGCGAACAACGTTTGATAGATAAAAAGAATATGGGGGATGGCGGCTAGCCTTGGTCCGGAGTGGACGTACTTCGCGTGAGCTTTGTGAAATTTTTTCTGAAATCAAGATTAAAAGACGTTTCTCATGTGAAATTATATATGTGTCGTCTCGCTCTAAAATTCTGCGTCGATCTATATACGGATCTTCCTTCGATTGTTAATAGAATATTTTCTATTAACATTTTTCGGTGATGTGTGGCACGTGTGCGTGAGTTCGCCGTGAATTTGCCTTGAGGCACATAGCTATTACCGTTAATAGTCAGATAATCCGAATTACACCCGGCACGAAGTAGGCGGTCGTGGAAGTGTGTAGGACATACAACGCATTGGTGTGAGTGCATCAAGAAAACCTCAACGCAGTTTTATATCAATCTCGCTACTGCACGCATATCGCGGTCGAGGTGAAGGTCTTTGAGGTTATGTGGCCCAATGAACGTCCAAAAACATTTGTTTCCTTCCGAGTCTGACTTTGCTTTGGAAGGTAATGCTTGTCACTCGGCCGAGCCAGAGAAATTGCCTGTGACTACCCAGGAAGCATGGTCGACGCCGGTCACCTCTTCTCCAGGAAATAGTGAACAAAAGAAGAATATAACAAAATCCAAAAGAGGTAGGCTACTAAACGCGGTGGCTTTGGGAAGACACAGGTGCAACTCTGACAGCCCGTTGACGCCATACTTGAAAAGAAAAAGGGACGAGGGTGCTGGTGCACATTTTCTGGGACATCAAAAGAAAAAATCATCGTCATTGTCTGGTCTATCGTCTCCAGTATTACTGTTATCACTCTTGGCTTCGCCTTTAGAGTCGATAAGGAAGGAATCTTCTGCTCTGAAAGAGGCTGTCGGTAATATAAACATGGCAGGTACGGGAGATAAGTCGAAAACTCAGGTATCAACACAGAGTTTAAGCGGAGACACGAACCATGACCCAAATTTAGCTATTTTTTCCAGAATAGAACAAATGACGGAGAGATTGGAAAAATCCTTCTCGAGTCAAATCCAGATAATATTTGACTCGAATGAAAAGCAATTCTCTGAAGTACGTAGCCTTATTGATCAAAAAAGCGAAGAATGGAAAGATTTATTAAAGTCTTTCGAAAACAGAGTAGAGGCGTGTGAGGCAGCTCACTCCCAAATTGCTTCGGATGTAGCTAGAGATCGTGCTGCAACGACTGCTGAAGTAAACAGTAAATTGATGGAGGTAAATAGCTCAATTGCTGACTTGAAGCACATAGTCTCCAGCTATAAATCTGAGATATCTGATTTTTGGAACCTATTGGCTGCACACGATAGAAGTTTAAAACGCAACAATGTTATTATCAGAAGAATTAATCGTTCTAACGCTAATATTAAGGTGGATGTTGAAAGATTCTTTGAAACGGAATTCGGTATCTCGGATTGTGTTGTTGAAGCCAGGTTATTGAATGAAAAACGAAACACTATCGTTGCAAAACTTTCAAATTATACTACGAAGCAAACAATTATGAAAACCAAAAAAGCAATCTTGGGAACAAAGCCGTATTACATCAATGATGATCTGTCACAAGCTGATGCGGCAACTGCGAAGCACCTGAGGGATATGAGAAGAAGTCTGAAGGACGAAGGGAAAACGGACATCAAACTTGGGTTTAATAAAATCCAGATAGACGGAATCTGGTACTACTGGGACAGCGTGCAGGAGAAACTGAAGCCATCTGCGAGACTACCTAGAAAAGCTCAATATTCATCTGTCACCCGATCTAATGCTGTCGCACCTGATGCGGACTTAGAGGGTACTGCAACGGTATCTCAGATCCAGAACCGGGGGGCAGCCAGTACCATGATGATTCCGTCTAACACTGCTAATGATATGGAAATTTCTTACGATAACACGATTGTAAACAAAAATGGTAAAAAAAACTAGCAGGTGTCAGGATTTTGTTTTGGAATGCACATGGAATAAATAATCTCTTAAAATTAGATGATTTTTTAAACGCATGTATTTTAAATATATCAGAAACTTAGTGTAAAGAATTTAAAGAGGAAAGAATTGCAAAATTTGCAGATGATTTCAGTTATGTATCGTCAAATGCGTCTGGTGACATTAATTCTCGTGGAAGAGGTAGTGGTGGATTGCTTACGTTAACGAATAAAGCTTTCGAGGTAGAAATTCTAAACGTTACAAAAGAATGGATAGTTACCAGAATTTATAATAATAATAATATTAATATTATTGTTTGTTCTGTTTATTTCAAGCCAAATTTAGAATTAACCGCAATTCTTTCAGACCTGAATTTAATTATTTTTGATATTAAAGAGAGATTTCCATGTTCATTATTCCTAATTGGCGGCGATTTTAACGTTAGATTAGGTGAATTTAATAATATACAAGCGGACCTAATCGAAGGCACACTGTTATACAGTAATAGTGTTTCATGTGATAGAGAAAAAAATAACAGAGGAGCTCAAGTCGAAAAATTTATGACTGATAATGGATTTATAATGCTAAACGGTCGTTCTATTAGTGATAGACCTGCTAAATTTACTTTCATTGGCGACCAAGGATTTAGCGTGATTGATATAGTCTGGTGTAATATATCTGCAGCGGCACTTATTAAGGACTTTTTCGTGGGAGAATTAATTACTAATTCAGATCATTTACCGTTGTTTGTTGATGTTTGGCTACCTTTGGAAAAAAATCTAGATACGGCCTTAACTGAAAAGAAATGTAATAAATATAAATGGAAACCGAATAACCAGTCGTCTTTTCAAAATAGTCTATTATGGTCACGTCATATAGCTGCAAATTTTAATGTTTTAACTGTTGATGAACTAAATAGTAAAATGCAAGAAGCCGTTAAAGAAGCTGCAAAAAGTTCCCATATGACAGTAAACAGTAATTTAAATCACGCACAAAAAAATGAAAAGAAATGGTTTGATACGGAGTGTAGAACATCTAAAAAGAAACTAAATTGGCTTTTAAAAAAATCTATTAAAAATAATTTAGATAAGTCAATACGCGAGGAATTTATACGCCATAGAAAAGAATATAAAACACTTTTAAGAAGCAAAGAGAAAGATTATAAACAAAATATTACAGACAAATTTGCTCGAATAAGCAATTCAAAAGACTTTTGGGGTGCAATTAAAAGTGTTAGACCCCTAAGTCGTACAGTGCATAGTTTACCTGCGAAAGACTGGTATTCTTTTTACCAAAAACAATACCCTGAAATGGAAGCTTCCAACCAGGTAATACCGATTGTGGAGGTCGCAAAGTTAGATTCAGAAATAACCTTGGTAGAATTAGAACGCAGTTTAATGAAAGCAAAATCCAATAAAGCCGCGGGTTGTGATGGTCTTACAAATGAGTTTTTCAAATCGTGTCCGGAAAACTGGAAGCTCTATTTAGTGTCTTTTTTTAATAAAGTACTTACGACAGAGGTGGTTTCTAAAGATTGGGCAGAGATTACGCTTTTTATGTTGCATAAGAAGGGTGATCACTTAAACCCAAATAATTATAGAGGAATTGCTCTCATTAATCATATCGCAAAAATTTTTACTCAGATTATGGGTGATAGACTGATGAATTGGGCAGAAGAAAATAATAAAATCCCGGAAGAACAGTCGGGCTTTCGCCGTCATAAGGGTTGTCTAGACAATATTTTCGCCCTGCAGGCTGCTATTCAATGCCAATTACGCTTAAAAGGAAGAAAAGTTTTTGCTTTTTTTGTCGATTTTGAAAAAGCTTTCGATTCAATCCCGCACTCAAGACTTTGGCAAAAATTATCAGATCTAGGAGTAAGCTCCAAATTCATAAATGTAATAAAAAGCTTATACAAGTGTGCGGTAGTTACTATAAAAGCGAGGGATGGTCTAACAAACAAAATAAGTCACAAAGGGAGTTTTGCAGGGTGAAATATTGAGCCCTCTTTTGTTCTGCCTTTATATTGCTGATTTGGTATATTGCTTAAAATCTGAAAATTATAAGGGAATTCCGATTGATGGTTATTTTGATTTGTTATTGTTATTATACGCAGATGATCTAGTTATACTCAACTGCTGCTGAGATGAGGAATATAATTGAAACTGTTAACAAATATTGCAGCAAAAACGGTCTTAAGGTGAATGAGAGCAAGTCTAAGATAGTTATCTTTAGAAGCTCGGGCAGAGTGAGCGATAAAGTCAAACAATTTAAGTGTAATGAAAAGAATATTGAAGTGGTCGAATCTTATGTATATTTAGGAACAACTTTTTCTAGCTCTTCTGTAGGCCGTTTATCTGCGGAAGCTGCGATATGTAAGGCCAGGGTAGCTTTGGATACAGTAATAGCAATGATAGAAAGATTACAAGTAGATTCTTGGGCTGGTATTGTGAAATTGTTTGACTCCATGATCTCCTCTGTCCTCTTGTACGGCGCGCAAATGTGGGGACTGCGATACTTAAAACTTTTAGAAAGTGCTCAAACTTATTTTTTTAAGAAACTATTGTGCTTACCTAGAAATACGTCAACGAGCACGTTAAACATTGTATTAGACCTTAAAGATATATCTGTTGAAGTTTTAAAGCGTGCTTTGGGTTGGGTTATTTGCTTGCTCAAGATGGGAAATGAAAGATTCCCGAAGAAATGCTTTAATAGACTCATTAGTTTAGCAAGAAATGTTGTAAACATGGAAGAGGCTCTTCCGTACAACTGGGTTTTTCAACTTAAAGCTGTTTTATTACCCTTGAATTCTGACTTTCTTTGGGATGATTTGAATGCAGATTTATGGCAATCGCACAGAGAGGATATTCTTATGCGATACACATTGTTTTGCAGAGAGCGAGACTTTGCGAAATATGATAAGTCTCTATCAAGTCAATTTCACTTTAGTAGAAATTCTGAAGTTCATGGTATTCTGCCATACCCGCAGAAATGCCCCCTGAATTTGTATAAAGTCAAAGCTCAAACTAGATTAGCAAATAATTATTATTGTAATTTTGTCATAGATGGGAAGTCGTTTAAACTGTATACCAGGGAAAAGTGTTGTTTTTGTAGTCTGAGTGAAAATGAAACGCTCCCACACATTATTATGCGATGCCCTTTTTACGCGTCACTTCGCAACTATTTTTTTGGTTTTTTTCATATCGACGGTGAGGTTCAAGACGCTATATATAGTGTAATAATTGAGGACGCAACAATTGCGGCGACAAAAAATTTGTATAATTTCTTATTTTACGCCCTGCAGTTTAGATCTGTTACGTTGATTAGTCGTGGCACTTTCCTTTTGATTTGTATACTGTGGTCTATTCACTTGTCATCTGCGTGATATCCTTTATGCTTCTTTTTAATACTTATATCGCATTGTAATTGTATGACAATTAAGTAAAATTATTATTTTTGTTATATTGTATTTATGGCTGTGCCTAACCCCTTTGTAATGGGAAATTACTCCTGACACAAATAAATATTGATTGATTGATTGATAAAAAGAATATTATTTAATTTTGGATTGTTAACTCTATTCAGTTGCAAAAACGTAAATCAAGAAATCTGAATATTACTGAATAATTCAAAATTATTAAACATAATACAGAGAAGAATTTGAAAAACCAATTAAACTCGAAAAACCATGTAAATTAGAAATATTATCTTAAAGAAATAAAAAAAAATAATCATGTCAAATCGATACGTACGTAACGTACATTACTCTTAACATTAATGTTGTAAAATTATAACATCAGAACATATCAGAACTTCAAAGTTATTAAATTATCACATCAGAACGTATCTGAACATTCAAATCATTTAATTATTACATCAGAAAATATTACAACATGCACATGAATTATGTGATTCACGCAGACGCATCTTTACGTATTATAATTAATCACACTGATTAATTTTACAATGATCAAAAATGAACATGACAGAAAAACATGACTAATATTTGTCTCGAAACGTCGAGAAGAAATAAAATGTTAATGTAATTGAATACAACAAAGTTGTCATTACATCGAGTAATGACAAACCATTATTACAATAATGTAAACTATGATGAAGAGAATCAAACGTTCTCGCAAAGTCTTTGTAATTAGATGTCATGCGCATGAATCTTTACTTGTTGAATGAGCGATGTTTCTGAAACCAAGAGAGATCGTTACGTCTCAAACTCACATCTCTGGCTTCAAGAAACACTACTAAAATATCTTTATAAAGGCTGCACTGTTCATGGAACAGACAGAGAACAGATGTCTCATGAATTCCTCGTATCAGCGTCGATACTATAGGCTCTTAATGTATGATGTCAGCGTCGGCATCATAATCTCTCTATACTAGGCTCTCAATTTATGATGTCAGCGTCGGCATCATAATCTCTCTATCTTCCGGTAGCAGGATAGATGGTAACAACATGTCGTTGTTCTAATAAGGAATCCTTAATGATCTTTTATTGTGATTCGGAAGTTGCAGTAAGTTGCCAGCAGCCTGAATATGTAGATTTGATAGCGCTTGCAACGAGGCTCGCAAAGCAAGTTAAACGACTGCTTACAATTTTACAATCAAGATCACTCCCCTTATGAAAAAAAATTATTGAGAGCCAGTAGTAACTACTGGACTTTCAATAGTAACTATTAGATTTAAGTAGTACGTTAATAGTAACTTTTAACAGTTTACTACTGACGAAGAGTACACTTTTAGTGGCGTTGCTATACGACGAATAGTATACTACTGATCCAATAGTTTCATAAACTGTAGCTATTGATGGACTTACTACTGACAAATAATATACTATTGATCCAATAGTTTCATAAAATGTGACTACTGGTGGTGTTACTATTGACGAATAATATACTCTATTGGCCCAATAGTTTCATCAACTCTGACTACTGATGGGGTTACTACTTATGAATGGTACCTATTCACAATTAATTATTTGTAAAAAACATTGTTGTAAAAATGTATAATTGCTGAATAATTCTGAACTCAATGGCAACCGTTCATCGACAGTCTGGCAAATAGTTATTATTGGGGCTATACTTCAAGCCCATAATTGTTCAATAGTAACTATTCACATCTGAATAGTAACTGCAGTCAATAGTTTTGCGAATACCCGAGTAGAAATTAACCTAGTCGATCTGATCCAAGACCTAGTAGCTAGATATTATTGATTAAATTAAGTTTTCTAACTCGTCACTGATTGTGAATAGTTGCTAGCTAATAATTCATATGTGATTGGTCATAACATATATAGACAAAAAAATATACTTATCAATCGTAGCAGTGGTGCAGTACGTAAGATGAGCGACTCATAAGCCAGGGGTCTCAGGTTCAAATCCCACCAGGGGCGCCGCACTAAAGTATAAACGACGTTTTCAGGTATAATTTAAGTTGTATTGTGATTTTAAGATTTTCAGTAATAGACAAATTATTTTAAGAACAATAAAAAAGGTAGTATAAATAAAAATTTTACTTTTTTATTTAGCGGCTGTCTATAGTTACTATTGAATCTCAATAGTATTTTTCCATAAGAAACTATTTGTCAATAGTTTTTGTGAATAGTTACTATTGGAATAAAATACTTAATCCCAAATAGTTTCTCAGTAGTCCGCCAAAAAACTACTGAAAATAGTTTTCCTGAACAGTTACTATTGATCTCAATAGTTTTTTTTCATAAGGGTCGAATCAAAGATATAAACCGTTAACAGGCTCGAACTGAAATACGTGTTACTGGCTCAACTTCCCGAGAGCGAATGGCCGAAACCGACGCACAGAGAGACGATAGTCACTTCGTCTTCTTCCTTGCGGAAATCGGAAGTACGCATTAGCAACGCCAAACACAGCTTAGTTACCACGCCGCTCGCAAACATCAGAAGCACGCTTGGCGACAACGCAAAGTGTCGCTCGATTACCATGCAGCGGGTAATCGATGAAATTGACTTATCGACATAACGGTCCATACAATGGTGCTAAGTCTCTCCTCGCGAGATCACATTACGCGGTTATTTCAAACATAGAGCGAGAAGCTTTCATTGGCGCAAAGTACAATTAGACACGTTGCAATTGCACACCGTGCTATTAGACACATACTGTTGCGCACCGTTCAATTGGACACGTTTTAATTGCGTACAGTTTGTTTGGATACATTTGATTTCCGCACAGTTCAATTAGACACCGTTACTTTTAGACACAAGATATATTTTTGTGTAATTTAGAATTTACACGCATTTAACTTGTATGAAGTTAGTCCCCCCCCCATTTTTTTATTTCAAATATTTTTTTAGTTGTTCCCGGTTGTTCTCTGTTTGTTCTACATTGTTCCACTGTTAATAATCTAAAAAAACGAAAAACACGGTGGAAAAAGCAAAAAAACTGTTTTTTAAAGTAGCCCCCCATTTTTTAAAAAATCCAAGTTTCTTGGTTGTTCTGGATTGTTCTAATTGTTTTAAACATTGTTCCAGAATATTAGTTTGATTGGTCAAAAACTTTAAGAGATATTGAAAAAAGAAAAATTTAGGAAATAACAGTTTTTGGCCATTTATTCGTAAACAAAATGACTTACAAAACTGTCGATTTAGAACATATTTCTAACCGCGTAGAACAACTCAGAACAAAATTTTTAAGACCAAAACAAGACCCTAAGGGGTACTTTACTCTTCACCGGAAAAATTTATTTTTTGATTTTCTTAGTTAAAAATCTTGTTCCAGGCTTCCCGCTTTAAAACTATCGTGTTCTCTACTGGAACAACTCAGAACAAAAATTTTAAGACCAGAACAAGAACCTAAAGGGTACTTTACTCTTCATCAAAAATATTATTTTTCGATTTTTTTCGTTAAAAATCTTGTTCCGGGCTTCTCGTTTTAAAACTATCGTATTCTTTACTGTGTTGTGCCGGTAACTCGACTAGCGAGCTTCGGCACTGGATTCTTTGGACCCGTCAGGAGGGAAAGGATATTCACCGAACAACAGCTTGTTTCCACTTTGATAGAATAAAACGTTTATTCTTTATTCACAAATATCTTAGTTATTTCACTGCCCTGACTTGCGGGCGTTCGTTATGACACCTGGTTACGATTATCGGCACGGTGTCTCGCGTCACGCGCTCGGTTATTAGACTGCCCCGCCGCTTCTCGAAAAGGCGGGCTTTTTATCTCTTCGCGTATTGCTTCCGCGATGCTGACTTAGCTGTCAGCGCTTTTGCTTCCGGGTGAGCGACCTGTCGGCCGTTTGCTACACCCGGAATGCCACCTCAGGAGAGTTTGGCAATATTCGGGATGCGCGCTGACAGCTAGGTGTCGAAATTTGGGCAAGGCGACTTCCGCCTCACAACAACTGGAACAACTTAGAACAAAATTTTTAAGACCAGGAACAAGATTTTTAACAAAAAAAATCGAAAAAAAATATTTTCGATGAAGAGTAAAGTACTCTTTAGGTTCTTGTTCTGGTCTCAAAAATTGTTCTGAGTTGTTTCAGCAGAGAACACGATAGTTTTAAAGCGGGAAGCCAGGAACAAGATTTTTAACAAAGAAAATCGAAAAATAAATTTTTTTGGTGAAGAGTAAAGTACCCTTTAGGTTCTTGTTCTGGTCTCAAAAATTTTGTTCTGAGTTGTTCCAGTAGAGAACACGATAGTTTTAAAGCGGGAAGCCAGGGAACAAGATTTTTAACAAAGAAAATCGAAAAATAAATTTTTTTGGTGAAGAGTAAAGTACCCTTTAGGTTCTTGTTCTGGTCTCAAAAATTTTGTTCTGAGTTGTTTCAGCAGAGAACACGATAGTTTTAAAGCGGGAAGCCAGGAACAAGATTTTTAACAAAGAAAATCGAAAAATAATTTTTTTTGGTGAAGAGTATAGTATCCTTTAGGTTCTTGTTCTGGTCTTAAAAATTTTGTTCTGAGTTGTTTCAGTAGAGAACACGATAGTTTTAAAGCGGGAAGCCCGGAACAAGATTTTTAACGAAGAAAATAAAAAAATAATATTTCCGATGAAGAGTAAAGTACCCTTTAGGTTCTTGTTCTGGTCTCAAAAATTGTTCTGAGTTGTTTCAGCAGAGAACACGATAGTTTTAAAGCGGGAAGCCGGGAACAAGATTTTTAACAAAGAAAATCGAAAAATAAATTTTTTTGGTGAAGAGTAAAGTACCCTTTAGGTTCTTGTTCTGGTCTCAAAAATTTTGTTCTGAGTTGTTTCAGCAGAGAACACGATAGTTTTAAAGCGGGAAGCCAGGAACAAGATTTTTAACGAAGAAGATCGAAAAATAATATTTCCGATGAAGAGTAAAGTACCCTTTAGGTTCTTGTTCTGGTCTTACAAATTTTGTTCTGAGTTGTTTCAGTAGAGAACACGATAGTTTTAAAGCGGAAAGCCCGGAACAAGATTTTTAACGAAGAAAATAAAAAAATAATATTTCCGATGAAGAGTAAAGTACCCTTTAGGTTCTTGTTCTGGTCTCAAAAATTGTTCTGAGTTGTTTCAGCAGAGAACACGATAGTTTTAAAGCGGAAAGCCGGGAACAAGATTTTTAACAAAGAAAATCGAAAAATAAATTTTTTTGGTGAAGAGTAAAGTACCCTTTAGGTTCTTGTTCTGGTCTCAAAAATTTTGTTCTGAGTTGTTTCAGCAGAGAACACAATAGTTTTAAAGCGGGAAGCCAGGAACAAGATTTTTAACGAAGAAGATCGAAAAATAATATTTCCGATGAAGAGTAAAGTACCCTTTAGGTTCTTGTTCTGGTCTTACAAATTTTGTTCTGAGTTGTTTCAGTAGAGAACACGATAGTTTCAAAGCGGAAAGCCCGGAACAAAATTTTTAACGAAGAAAATAAAAAAATAATATTTCCGATGAAGAGTAAAGTACCCTTTAGGTTCTTGTTCTGGTCTCAAAAATTGTTCTGAGTTGTTTCAGCAGAGAACACGATAGTTTTAAAGCGGGAAGCCGGGAACAAGATTTTTAACAAAGAAAATCGAAAAATAAATTTTTTTGGTGAAGAGTAAAGTACCCTTTAGGTTCTTGTTCTGGTCTCAAAAATTTTGTTCTGAGTTGTTTCAGCAGAGAACACGATAGTTTTAAAGCGGGAAGCCAGGAACAAGATTTTTAACGAAGAAGATCGAAAAATAATATTTCCGATGAAGAGTAAAGTACCCTTTAGGTTCTTGTTCTGGTCTTACAAATTTTGTTCTGAGTTGTTTCAGTAGAGAACACGATAGTTTTAAAGCGGAAAGCCCGGAACAAGATTTTTAACGAAGAAAATAAAAAAATAATATTTCCGATGAAGAGTAAAGTACCCTTTAGGTTCTTGTTCTGGTCTCAAAAATTGTTCTGAGTTGTTTCAGCAGAGAACACGATAGTTTTAAAGCGGGAAGCCGGGAACAAGATTTTTAACAAAGAAAATCGAAAAATAAATTTTTTTGGTGAAGAGTAAAGTACCCTTTAGGTTCTTGTTCTGGTCTCAAAAATTTTGTTCTGAGTTGTTTCAGCAGAGAACACGATAGTTTTAAAGCGGGAAGCCAGGAACAAGATTTTTAACAAAGAAAATCGAAAAATAATTTTTTTTGGTGAAGAGTATAGTATCCTTTAGGTTCTTGTTCTGGTCTTAAAAATTTTGTTCTGAGTTGTTCCAGTAGAGAACACGATAGTTTTAAAGCGGGAAGCCCGGAACAAGATTTTTAACGAAGAAGATCGAAAAATAATATTTCCGATGAAGAGTAAAGTACCCTTTAGGTTCTTGTTCTGGTCTCAAAAATTGTTCTGAGTTGTTTCAGCAGAGAACACGATAGTTTTAAAGCGGGAAGCCGGGAACAAGATTTTTAACAAAGAAAATCGAAAAATAAATTTTTTTGGTGAAGAGTAAAGTACCCGTTAGGTTCTTGTTCTGGTCTCAAAAATTTTGTTCTGAGTTGTTTCAGCAGAGAACACGATAGTTTTAAAGCGGGAAGCCAGGAACAAGATTTTTAACAAAGAAAATCGAAAAATAATATTTTCGATGAAGAGTAAAGTACCCTTTAGGTTTTTGTTCTGGTCTTACAAATTTTGTTCTGAGTTGTTTCAGTAGAGAACACGATAGTTTTAAAGCGGAAAGCCCGGAACAAGATTTTTAACGAAGAAAATAAAAAAATAATATTTCCGATGAAGAGTAAAGTACCCTTTAGGTTCTTGTTCTGGTCTTAAAATTTTTGTTCCGAGTTGTTCCAGTAGAGAACACGATAGTTTTAAAGCGGGAAGCCTGGAACAAGATTTTTAACTAAGAAAATCAAAAAATAAATTTTTTCGGTGAAGAGTAAAGTACCCCTTAGGGTCTTGTTTTGGTCTTAAAAATTTTGTTTTGAGTTGTTCTACGCGGTTAGAAATATGTTTTAAGTCGACAGTTTTGTAAAGTCATTTTGTTTACGAATAAATAACCAAAAATTGGTTATTTCCTAAATTTTTCTTTTTTCAATATCTCTTAAAGTTTTTGACCAATCAAACTAATATTCTGGAACAATGTTTAGAACAATTAAAACAATCCAGAACAACCAAGAAATTTGGATTTTTCAAAAAATGGGGGGCTACTTTAAAAAACAGTTTTTTTGCTTTTTCCACCGTGTTTTTTGTTTTTTTGGATTATTAACAGTGGAACAATGTAGAACAAACAGAGAACAACCGGGAACAACTAAAAAAATATTTGAAATAAAAAAATGGGGGGCTAACTTCATACAGGTGACTGATAGCGACCACGAACATGCCCTGCGGCCATATGCGCATGCTCCGTAGCCGCACGCGCATGCAAAAGAAGGTCACGTGACAACTGTTTGGTTGGTAAGTCAGAAATGTAACATAATTCGAAATGATATTTTTTCGGCGTATAGATTAGTGACGCTTTAAAAGTATTTAAGTGTTTAAAGCGCGTCAACTAACCTATGTAGATTAGTAACGCGCTTTAAAAGTATTTAACTTTTTAATGATTTTCGTTAAAGCAGGGCACACACACACACACGTGTGTATGTCCTGCTTTATAGAAGTTGTGATTTTTGTTAAAGCAGGGCACACACACACGTGTGTATGCTCTGCTTTATAGAAGTTGTGATTTTCGTTAAAGCAGGGCACACACACACACACGTGTGTATGTCCTGCTTTATAGAAGTTGTGATTTTTGTTAAAACAGGGCACACACATGTGTGTATGCTCCGCGTCCGCGTCCGCGACGATCGAGCGTAGAGAGATAACGTAACGTCTTGCTTGGAGAAGAACATGAATCACACAAAATGGTAAACAGTGTACGCGACTGCGTATCGATAATGCGTGATGGCGTCCCGATATATCGATAGTGACATCGACATCGAGTACGAGAATTTGCGATATCCCTAACACCCTCCCTCAAATTTGAGTGCGTGAGACAGCGATGTCCTTCATCCCAAGTCTATTGGTACAGAACGAATGTTTGCTGCTCGGTAGGGCCTTGGTAAGAACGTCGGCGACCATGTCCTCAGTGGGTGTATAGACTAGGTTGATCCGGTGATCCGTCAGGGTCTGTCTGATAAAATGACATCTAATGTCAATGTATTTTGACCTGGAATGGAAGACCGGGTTGACAGCCAGCTTCGCAGCGCCTTGGTTATCATTATGAAGGGTCACCTTCCCGAGTGATGGTAAGCCAATTTCTGAAAGAAGTTTAGATAAATAAATGGCTTCCCTTGCAGCATCGCTAAGGGCGGTATACTCCGCTTCAGTCGATGAGAGAGCCACGGTCCTTTGCTTTCGCGACTCCCACGATATAGCAGCGTTGGCTAGTAGGAAGACATATCCAGTGTATGACCTCCGATCCAGGCCGCAGTTGCCCCAATCAGCGTCCGTGTATCCGATGAGGGCCTTTCCACGTTTCGTGTAGTATAATCCGCGAGTGATGGTGCCCTTGAGGTACCTGAGTA
This sequence comes from Temnothorax ravouxi, assembly GCA_030770255.1. Lineage (NCBI taxonomy): Eukaryota > Metazoa > Arthropoda > Insecta > Hymenoptera > Formicidae > Temnothorax > Temnothorax ravouxi. The sequence goes on from JASTWP010000557.1 coordinate 62,026, forward strand.
CCCTCTTGGCAGATGTCCAGTGTATCCGTTTAAAAGAGGTGCACCATTGGCTTAGTGCGCTCACTGCGTGAGCAATGTCAGGGCGAGAGTTCCCTGCGCCAGGTACATCAGCGAACCTAGGAGTTCGCGATAAGGTAGTTTTGATTCGTCTGTGTCCGTGTCTTGGACAGCATCATGCAGCTTGACACTAGCATCCAGAGGTGTCTTCACTGGCTTACAATCTGTCATACCGAATTTGTCTAGAACGTCACGGATGTATCCAGCTTGAGATAGATGTATCCCGTTATTGATCCGAGATATTTCAATCCCGAGACAATATTTAGGGTATCCGAGATCCTTGATTACAAACACCCTGGCAAGTTCTTCTTTCAAGCGAATGATGTGGTTTTCATCACGAGAAGCTATGATGATATCGTCCACGTAGACCAATACTAGCGTCCGTTTTTTCTTGTCGTAATATACGCACGGGTCGGCATGAGTTGGAGTCAATCCAAGTTTCCTGAGAGTTTTGTCGAGTCGCTCGTTCCATTGACGACCTGCCTGACGAAGGCCGTATATTGCCTTCTTGAGCTTGCATACTTTGTTACCCTTCTTGAGCGCATACAATATCTTTTTAGCTTTTTCGATTAGAACAGCGTCGGATTCGGTTGCAACGATCCTCTCAAGCATCTCCTGTAGCATCTCCGGTGTCTCCATGTATACTAGCGTGTCCATTATACCATTTAGATAGGCTGTAGCAACGTCAATTTGAGAGATCTGCATGCCTTGTTTTACGGACGCAGCCATAAGCGCCCTCAACAAACTGAGTCTTGCAACCGGGGCGAATGTATCGTGAAAATCGACGCCAGGACGTTGTGAGAATCCCCTTGCAACTACGCGGGCCTTCCTTTGTTCTAGCTCTCCGTTCGCCTTGTATTTGTTCCTCAGCACGGTTCGGCAGCCGATCACCTTTTCGTCATTGGGTCTGTCAACGAGTGTCCAGGTGTCGTTGCTTACAAGAGACTTAATCTCGGCATACACAGCGTCTCGCCATTCATCACCGTCTGGACCTGAAACAGCCTGAGAAAGAGATATTTCTGAAGCGGCCATGGCGAATTGCGCGTCAAACCATTCTAGATCTTCGGCCATATTCTCTTCTTCGGTATTTCCCTCAATGGCCGCGGGCCGACTTTGTTGTAAAACCGGTCCTTTCATGTGGTATTGCTTAGCTGGTCGACCAGGTTTCCCGGTATAAATCTTCCGTGGACGTCCAGGACCTCGCGCAAGCGGTTGATCTTCGTTGATGTGACCGTCTTCATTTGCAGGTGGTGGCGGATCATCATCATCCTCATCCTCGTCTTCAGCCGTGATATCAGCATTTCCTGGATCTTCGGGTGCTCGACGATGGATCATTTCATCATTGTTTGCGATGTCTATCCCTAGGTTTTGAAGTGAGTCATCATTGTCATCGAGAAGCTTTGTCCGACCATTTGTCGTTTCATTACTTATGAAGTCTTCGTAAGTGTTATTCGTGTAGAATCCATCCAGGATTTTCACATCCCTTGCTACAATGACTTTTCGGTCCTTCGGGATCCAGATGCGGTAACCCTTGGAAGTGTCTGCGTAACCGACGAAAATGCCTTCGATTGTTCTGGGCTCGAATTTTCCTTTATTCGGATTCTTATTCAGAACGTGTACCTTACATCCGAATGATCGAAAATGACTTATGTCGGGTTTTTCGCCTTTTCATAGTTCGTAAGGAGTACATCCATCCAAACTCTTAGTGATGCAGCGATTCCGTATGTAATTCGCAGCGTTGATAGCTTCTGCCTAAAATTGCGTCGGGAGTCCTGATTGTGCCAACAGGCAACGAGCGGTTTCAATCAGCGTTCTGTTCTTCCGCTCGGCGACCCCGTTCTGCTCGGGAGTATGCGGAATAGTTAGGCGTCGTTGAATTCCGGAATCTTTCAATATACGATCCATGGTGGAGTTGCAAAACTCCTTTCCGTTGTCTGAATGAAAAGCTTTCACCTTTAGACCTGTCTGATTTTCGACGAAGTTCTTGAAGTCGACAAATTTGTCCGTTGCTTCATCCTTGCTCTTCAGAAAATAGACTTGACACCATCTTGTATGATCGTCGATGAGCGTCATAAAGTAGCGCGCGCCTCCCGTTGAATTTACTCGCATTGGTCCGCAGAGATCGGAATAAATGATGTCGAGGCGGTGCTGTGATCTGTTAGGTCGAGTTGAGAACGGAAAACTTGTAAGTTTCTGTGTGATGCATATTTCGCAGTTCGAAACCTCGAATCCTTTAGCTTAAAACCGGATGCCGCTTGAGTTTTCGACATTTGTAGTAAGTCTCTTAAGTTAAGATGGCCGAGGTGTCTATGCCAGATTTCGGTATCAAAGTATTTCTTCTGCGAGACTGTATTAGCTTGTTTGCCGGATCCTTTTAGAATATATAAGTCACCTCGACGTTCAGCGGTGAGCTTAATATTTCCTTTGATGTCCTTTACGCATGCTTGGTTTGAGCCGAATACGACTTGATAGCCTTTGTCCACAATCTTGGCCACTGATAATAAGTTGGTTCTCAGATCTGGAACATGCAGCGTATTTTCTAATCGAATCCTTTTAGTTTTATTATTAACTCTACGTTCCCTTTTGCATCTACCGTGCTTGTTGCATTATTGGCTAACCTGAAGTCGCTTCGTGTGGGTGTCGAGTTTGTTAGCATTTGAGCGTCCTTGCATAAATGAGAAGTGCACCCGCTGTCGAGACACCACTGACTTGCGTCTGTGCCCCTGGCGGGCTCGGGTGACTAATACTGAGCGATTTCCGCGAAGAAACTTTCCACTTCCGTATTGTTTGCTTTTTCGGCTCCTTGCGTCTTCCTTTTACGGCAGTCAGCGTATTTGTGGTCAGTAATCTTACAGAAAGAGCATTTGTATTTAGGACGAAAGGGTGCTTTCGCGTTCTTATCGTTATGTTACGTCGATGCGTTATTCTTGCCGGATTTCGAATTCGGGTTGCGTCTGCCGTGAGCGAACATCGCGCCTGATTCGTCGACGGTGACTTGATTTCGCGCTTCGTATTCCTCTACGATTTTTATTTTTAATTGCTCAGCGTTTGGCAGCGCGTCGCGAGATTCTATCGCGCATCTAAAGTTCTCGAAACTGCTAAGTAGGCTATAAAGAAGCATGATCGAGAGAAGATCTCCGTTGATCTGAACGTCCATGGATTCTAGCTTATCGACGGCATCAAAAAATTGAGCGAGGTGAGTCTTAACGTCCCCGCCTTCCGACATTTTTGTTTGAATAAGGCGTTTGAGTAACGTTGCCTTGCGCGCGGGACCTTTCGAGTCGTATATGGATTTTAATTTATCCCACACATCTTTGGACGTTTTACAACCACGTACCTGTTTCAATTCAGAGGGATTTATAGCTAGGATTAAGTCGAATTTTGCCTTGCGATCCTGGTTCTTCCACGTTGCGATGACTGCTCGAGTTGCCGCGTCGTCGGCATCGCCACGAGATTTCGGGCATGGCCTCTCGCCACTCACGTAGCACCAGTTATCGTTCTTGATGAGTAACGCTTCCACTTGTATCACCCAAGTATCATAGTTGTCCTTGGTCAGTGTTTCCAATCGCGTAGAGTTTATCGTATTTGTCTGTGCCATCGTTGATTTGCTCGCGGAATGTACCTTAACGACGATGGTTTACTTACGACGCGTCACGGTTGATATATCGCGTTCACGACGTATCACGCCCGGAAAGAACAAAAAAACTCTCGCGTGGATTCAGCGAATTCAGATATGAAAAAGTATTTCTTCACTTTGTCGTTGTGGCTCTGGGCCCATAACCTGTTTGAGCTATGCGTGGATAGGTAACGACCGAGAAAACGAGACGGATGTAAAGCCGAATGTAACTCTTGAGTTTATTAAAAGAATACGATTTACATAAAGTGATTATGACGAAACGATTCGATACAGAGTAGTACTCGTCCGCGTCCGCGTCCGCGACGATCGAGCGTAGAGAGATAACGTAACGTCTTGCTTGGAGAAAAACATGAATCACACAAGATGGTAGACGGTGTACGCGACCGCGTATCGATAATGCGTGATGGCGTCCCGATATATCGATAGTGACATCGACATCGAGTACGAGAATTTGCGATATCCCTAACACATTGTTTAATACATTTCTATTTTTTTAACTCTTTATAGTAATTTATTTTTTAGTAAAATCTGAAAAAAAAAGACTTAATGAAAATAAAACTTTTATAATATAAAAATAAATCTAATTTATAAAATAATAAAAATAACTTACAGAGAATAATAGATGCTATAGCTAAATTTTTAAAAACTTTCTTTTTTTTAGCTCCTTCCCAAGAATAAGACATGCCTACTTCATCACTAAAAATACGATACATTAGCCGTCGTACGATTTCTTTAACGTTACATCCTCCAATATGACTTAAATTTTGAGACTGCAATGATAAAAAAATTATTATTTATTATTTATTATTTATTTATTCACATTATTAAATATATTTGGATATATCAATTTATGCAAACGGACTTGTTCAATATAGAAAAATATTAAATATAGAAAAATATTGAATATATTACAAAATTACATAATATTCAAATACAATATAAAATTATTTTTTATTTGACATTGTTCGACTTTATGTACGAAAAAAGATTTTGATATGTTTTACCAGTATTGTTCTATGCTCTTGAGAACTCTTTAACCAATTTTCTAATTGAATTAAATTATCCTCGTTTACTGGAAATAAGTTGATGATATCTGGTACATTATGTACAGATGGTTTCTGTACTTCATTTGCTTTATTTTTTAGTAGAACATTTACTGTTTTATAAATATCATCCACTTTCAAACTAAGAAGGTGCAATTCTCTTAAAACACGTTCTTGATATCCTGAAATATAAAAGATTGATTGTAGATATTGTATATTTGCGCGCGTACAAAGATCTATTTACTTATACATAGCATAATAAAATATGAAATACCTTGTTCACCAGTACTTTTTTGCTTCAAAGTCGAATTAGATGTATTAAGCACAATGTACATGTTTTTACTGTAGGCGTAACAGGAGACATAAGCGCTCTGGAGTTATCATCTCTCTTATCAGTGTTATTTTCTACTCTTATTCCTTGAAAGAAACATAAATTAAACTTTTCACATATAATTATATACTTTTTTGGATTAATTGCTGCTATACCAACATCAAGTTAAAATAATTAAGAGAAAGTGCAAACAGAATTTCAAAATATCTTTTCCTATATATTTTTGTATTTTTTTTCTATGCAACTAGTATATTTATTACTTAGTTTTTGTTGATTTAATTTGTTCAGTTGGAACGTGAGGGTATACTACATCATCTAATGAAGATTTTTCTGTGTCAGTGGAACATTCATATTCACTTTCAGATTTGTTACAGCGTTTTCTATTATTGTTGTTATTACGCTTAGATATTTTTTGTATTTCTTCATTGTTGGAGGAAAGATAGTTCGTATCTCTTGCTTTATTAGATTTTTTTGGGCTGTTTTATAATCGTCTGTAAATCCATAATTTAAATAAATGCTTATAACTTAATTGAAATTAGAAAAGTTATAAAAGTAAAATAAAAAAATGCTATTTTTAGTTAAAACATAATCATAATAAATAAATATATGATTGTTATTTATATACAACAAATTACTACGTGTGTGTGTGTGTATCTATATATATATATATCTATATCTATTTCTGAAGTAAGTCCTATATCCTGTATTGTAATTAATATGTTTTATTTACATATATCTTTTATATACATAAGAAATAAACAACATAAAACATTAATTACAATACAGGATATAGGACTTACTTCAAAAATGAATTAACACTTAAAAATAATGCTCTTAAAAAAGTTCATTGATCTTGAGAGCGTAAACAGATATAGATTAAAATACAAATATTAGTACATTATTACAATATTACAATTATCATAAATAACTCACTGTAATATCTCTATAATAATTATTATTATAATAATTAATACTATAAACTCAGAATTAAGATCAATATTATATATAAAATAATGTTTTATATAAATGTATTTTACCATAAATGCCCAAAATAGTAGCTTCATATAACATCCAGGTTGCTTCAAAACTATGTTTCTTTCTTATTAAATCTATTATAACACTTTTCAGAGTGCCTTCTGGTAGCCAATAACACTGTGAATTTCTTTTTATGTACCACGTCTTTGGTACAGCTTCTACTGTATCCTCGGCATCAAATTTGACGATAAACCAAGTCATCTTTTTGGTGATATTTTACCATAAAACACAAATAATATTTAAACATAAAAATTTAGACATAAAAATAAATAAATTTATATTTAATGTAATTTATACTAATTTTAATTATTTATAATAATATGATTTGAAAAGTAAAATAATATGTTAATATTTTTTACTGTTTATATTATTATAATATATTATAATATTGTAAAAAAAGGACATTTATATAATAAAAAGATGTGTATTATATAGAACAAGAAGTATTATAAATTTTGGCAAGTTTAAAATTAGCTGTAATTATAAATTTAGATGTAGCAGTGGAAATGAAACAACATTGTGTTTATAAGGTAATACTACTAATTTTCTTTTAATAAAGTTAATATTCCATACTTCAAGTGAATTATTTTCTTTTCTTATGTATTGAATATCAAATAAAGACGATGAACACGGCTTTGAATAAAAGGCATCTTCCTTACTATATTTGTATCCTAATAAACATGTAGAGTTTTCACGAAAAGCAAAATTCTTAATTTCAACAATTACATTATTTTTTAGTTCTACAAATCTATCTGCAATTTTTAAAATATCCAAATAATAATTTGTTGTGAACGCACAACGATTTATAGATTAAGTATTGCACTTGGCAACTCCGAGTTGCCTCCTATCAGTAATTTGACCTTAGCGACGAAGACCGCTGACGCGAAGACCTGCCTAAGTTTCGGGAATGACCAAATATGGTCATCCCGGACATCACGGTGCCAAAAACGCTGACAACGAAGTCAGCAACACCGAGCGGATAAAGAGCCCGCCTTTTCGACGAGCGGCGGGCAGTCGTTAATCAACCATCAAATAATAACGTGCGTCGCGTATATCTAAGATCGCAACTTCACGCGGGTCGTTAATAAAATAAAAGAAGCTGTATTAAAGGATAAAGAGAAATATATTTGGTTGTTCATGTTATACATCGCGACGAGTGTTTCTTCTCCGACCCGAGATTCCTGAATCCTGTGCCGACCCAGAGAGCAACTCCCGGTACCGGCACAACAAATTATTTGTTTGTAATTTTGTATACTGTGGAGATGTGCAATTATTTATCAAAGGTTTATTAAAATGTTCCATCAATAGTTTTACAGAAGAATTATTATTTGAAATATTAGAGAAAGTACATTGCTCAGTAATATTATTTTCCTCAAGCACACGATGTATTACTTGTTGTAAGGGCAGAGTAGATTTACGAATCTTTTTCTTTAATTGCTGCATATAATTTTCGAAAGAAAAAGCACTAAAATTATCAAATGAGCCATATAATTTAGCACAATCACTTAAATGCAGAAAGTTATGTATGTTGTTTGATACAAAGTCCGGACCATAAATTTTAATAGATTGACCAATAAAATGTTCCATCAAACTGTTAGCATATGATATATAATTTTCAAATCTCGAATAATATGGACTTATCATTAAAGAACTTGCAAGACTTAATGTAACAAAATTGTTATACATTTTAGACGATAAAACGTCTTTTAAAACTATAGGACCAGCATATAGTAAAAAAAATCTGAATTCTGTAGCTTTGTATCTTTTACACTCTAGTATAGAACGTGTTTTCCAAGAAAATTCATGAGGAATATATCGCTTTAGTTTTAAAAAATTCTCCGAAATTTTATTAACATCACGAGCTCGTAACTTATAAGGTGGTTTACCGTAAATCCATCCGTATCGTTTATGACAAAGGATTCTTTTCATGCCACCTAATGGAAGATTATGCATATAATCTATAGGCACGTTATCTATCATATTAAAGTTTGGTATTTGTAAAAACATACTTTTATTAATATGATGCCCTAGTTGAACAGCAGTTCTAAATGAAGTATCAGTTCTTTTGCAAATGCGTTCTGTTTCAGGGAAACATAATACATTATTAATCATTTTACCTTCTTGGTCACATTTTGTGCACGAATAATGGCCTGTATGACCTTTAATACCTAAAGTGTATAATTTTGCAGGTAAATCGCAAATCAACATTAAAATTCGGAATTTATATTTAAAAGAATTTATTATTATTCCATTAGTTGACAGATGAATACATTCATTTACAAAATCTCTAAAAAAGTCATCAAAAGGTTTTGGTTTATCTGAACCATGATATACAGCAACTAAGAACACTTGTTTCAAAAGAATATTTATTGATTTTACCATGCATAAAATAGGCCAAAACGAGCTATTAGAACTTTTACTTAAGGGTAAACCATCTATGTTGACAGCTAGTAAAAACTCCTCATTTTGTTGTATACTAATTTTATGATTTTTGCAAAACAAATTTATTGTTTTCTCTATACTAAAATAGTAATATGTCCCGGATCCTAGAGGTGTTACGACTACTTTTTAAAATGTTTTTACAAGAGTTCTTGGATCCTTTGGTATATCGCTACATCCTGGTATTTCTCGTATTATATGAAGTAAATTTCCCAACGACGACAAAGTTATATTGTCTTTTATAGCCCATTCAGCTAGTTTTGAGCGTAACGAAACACTATTTCCATTATTTTTATCATATTCAATATTATGTAATGATTTGTCAACGTTATTTACATTATTGGGTAATCCACTGTATGAAATATTAACGTTTATATAATTATCATTATTATCACATGAATCTTTATCCAACATTGCGCTATCAGTGCTAACATTATCATTTAAACAGATTTCTGAAATATATTTATTATTGATATTAATATTATGAAATGACATAGAACTACTGCTTATTATTGCTATGGATCGATGTATTTTGTTTACAAGTTTTCTATAAACCCTTTTTTTTATTTATTTTACACTTATCCATGATTAAAGGTTAGACTAAGTTAGAACTAGGTTAGAAAAATTGGAGTTATACAAGTGATCAAAAACCAAATTATAAAATATATACTGTATACATATAGTGTTTACTTACTTTAGAAAAGAAAATTCTGTCTGATGGTCACATATAAAAACCAATACGCCGAAGAATACAGACAATCCAGGTTGATACTGTAATCGATACCGCAGATTGTTACCATCCCAGTCAAATGGGTAAATCTCAAGGAAATAATACTAACTCCGCTGAAACCAGCGTGGAAGTGTGTCTTTTGGGGCTGTAATGAAGATACTAAAAGCCCACCCCCGTACCATTGTCGTAGCAAAAAGGGGGGTGCAAAAAAGGTCCCAAAAATTTACATGTTTTATTGTAATTTTAATACTTGAAAAAATTATAAAAATTTGTTAAGTGCATTATTTTTAACTTTGCAAATGCTCCAAAATTTCACTTTTCTGCAAATTCAAAATCACGAGCATTTTCAATTGTCCGTTTCATAATACTACTTATTACAAATCGAATATCAAAGTATCAGTTTTGTAGGAAATTTTATCAGCTTTAATTTTGATCGGATGAAATTTCTTCGTAAAATCAATAGAAAAGAAGATACATGCAAAAAACTAAATACAAATACCACTTTTGCATAATTTCTTTAAAAAACACCACTTTTCGAGGGTTCTTTTTTTAAAGAAATCATACCTTTCGATGAACTTACAGTGCTGCATTACTTTCACACACATATAAACTACTAAAAATAGGTGAAATTCAATTTTTAAAAAATTATTACGCATGTATTTTTGCAATATATTATTAATTTGGTATGAAATTGTATTTGTCTTGAAATTTTTAAACAGCTGTAACTTGTTAACAAATGATCGTACGAAGATGAACCAAACGCCGTTTTAAAGATAATTTAATTCTCTTCAAAAAAATGTAGAGAGACATTTTGACCTACAGCTAACCAAAAGTGACTTTTTTTGACAAAATCCACAAAGAAAAACAATTTTTCATGTTTATTAACATTATCGTACTACGCATATATCCAAAATGAGTTTGCATATACATCAAAATTTTCGAAATTTAATTATCTTTCACTTTCATAGGATGTAATATTTGCGTTAAACTTACATATGTTGAGATAATGGCGATTTTACCACTAAAAATCATACTCGAGGAGCGATAATAAATGTTTTAAAAAATTCATATCTCTGTCAATATTGATCGTATCAAAAAAAAATGGAAATTGTTTGTAATTAAATTGTCTACAACTTTTATTGGAACTATTTTTTTATTCGAGTCGCTATTTTTGAACCATCGATAAAAAATGCGCGACGTGCTCACGTGTTTTTCATTTCTCATAAAATACCTATTATTTCAAAAAAATCTAGATCGACTGCAATTGGTTGTACAAAATTTTTCTCCCGACCTTTTTTGTGTGAAATTTAATTCTCTTCAACTTTCACGTCTTCACTTTTTCCCCTAATTGCGATACTTTTTGAGTTATTGGCAAAAAACCAATTTTTGGGACCTTTTTTGCACCCCCCCTTTTTGCTACGACAATGGTACGGGGGTGGGCTTTTAGTATCTTCATTACAGCCCCAAAAGACACACTTCCACGCTGGTTTCAGCGGAGTTAGTATTATTTCCTTGAGATTTACCCATTTGACTGGGTTATATAGAGACTTCTCCAATGAATTAACTTTTGTGCACATGCACGAATTTCGTCATTGACCGGTATTCGTCTTCGAAGAATAATATGCAGAGATTCACGCCAACGCTCGACGCCCAACTGTTGCCGCGCGAATGCTAACAGATTAACCTATTATAAAAACCAAATTATAAAATATATACTGTATACATATAGTGTGTACTTACTTTAGAAAAAAAATTTTGTCTGATGGTCACATATAAAAACCAATACGCCGAAGAATACAGACAATATACAGGTTGATACTGTAATCGATACCGCAGATTGTTACCATATAGAGACTTCCCCGATGAATTAACTTTTGTGCAAATGCACGAATTTCGTCAATGACCGGTATTCGTCTTCGAAGAATAATATGCAGAGATTCACGTCAACGCTCGACGCCCAACTTTTACCGCGCGAATGCTAACAGACTAAAACCTATTATATTGCACTCAAGAGCGTCAGGTAAACAAATGAACGCCGAGCGTCGCGCGTCGCACACCGTCGAACGAGCGGTTGCGTGCCTAACCAAAATACGTTGGCTGATGTTATGAAATATTTAATATAATTGAAGTATGAATATTGAGACATTTTACACGTGTATGCTATATACAGGCATACATTAGAAGAGGCATTATTCTAGATAACCAAATCAGGCTGTAAGGCCTGGTTCCACAATTCGCGGTTAACTCGAGTTAACCGAAGTTTAACCAATCACAGTCTATTATGTATATAAAATGTACATACATTTGTTGTGCGCTGCACATACATACGAAATACATTAAGGCTACGGTCACATGGACTGATATATTTTCCGCGTAACGCGTATCGCGTTACCAATCAGAGACATTCCGCGTTTTCTGTTACGCGGAATTGAATGTCCTTTAGTTCACATGAGCCATTTTTTCCGCGTAACGCGTTACGCGGAAAATATCAGTCCATGTGATCGCAGCCTAATGGATACACGTATTATGTGTACCGTAATGTATATTTAAGTCATGTATATGAAATGTATATACATTTGATATTGTGCGCTGCACATACATACGAAATACATTAATGGATGCAATTATTGTGTACTGTAATGTATGTTCAAGTCATGTATATGAAATGTATATACATTTGATATTGTGCGCTGCACATACATACAAAATACATTCATGGATATACATGTTATGTACTGTAATGTATGTTCAAATCATGTATATGAAATGTATTTGATATTGTGCGTTGTACATACATACGAAATACATTCATGGATATACATGTTATGTACCGTAATGTATATTCAAATCATGTATATGAAATGTATATACATTCTACATTCAGGATATTATTTTCACATAGTGGAGAAGAAATGCATATACATAAAATGTCCGATGTTATGTGGGTTGTATCACCAGCTGTTCTCTCTAATCTTTAAGAATATGATTCAATACGCGTGGTTCGCTTCAAACCTTTGTGATGACAGAGACATTTTTATAAACGTCAATGAAGTATGTTTTTCAATAGACATTTTAAAAAAACCTTGCGCCTGTAAAATATCTGCGTTCGTACGGTGTGCTAGATGCCGTGAAACTTATTGTTTCCCTTGCTTTTACGATGAATATCATCCTGGTTCGTGCAATATTGACGTAAAACAACTGTATACAATATATTTTAAACTATATATTTCATATCATATAATTCACTTTTAAAAATTAAACAATATTTTTATTAATATCATTTTTGCGCTGTATTTTCTCGTAATTTTCAAAAATATAAAACTATTTTATTTCCTACCTGACGTTTTTCATTTTTATACCAATATTCAAAATAAGATGTAAGAGAGAGAGTTTTTCATTGAAAACGAAATTGAAAACAATTAAATATTAATTAACATGGATTTGATAAATTTTAAATTAAAATTAAAATTCTGCGTACATAGCGCGCTCGGAATTCTTCAAATTCGATTTTCTCGAGTTTTTCTAAAAAGCGCGCCTTAATACTTTGGGAAATTGATGTCCGAGTGATGACTTTCAAGCACAGTAAGTACGAAAAAAAACAAAAAAAACCGTTAGCTTGAAGGTCCCCTTGTTAGTTGCATAAAGCCAGGTAAAGGTGAAAGCATCCATCATCACCAAAATATACTTGTATTTGTATGCGGCGGTTTCTAACGGCCCGAAATGATCAATGTGCAAGATGTGAAATGGTACAGCCATTTTCTCGACGATCTCCAACTCTCCCTCGGGTTTCCCTCCAGTCAACGAAAGACTTAAACACCTAATGCAGTTTTTGATATATTGTTTAACATCCAATTTAAGACATGGAAACCAATAGTGATCCATAAGGCCGTGTATTGTTTTATCTATACCGACGTGTCCTATTTCATCGTGATAGATGCGTATAACATTATTAATTATATTTTCAGGAACAACGAATAAGTTCTCATCTATATTCTTACAAAAAACCAAGCCTTCCATCAACACGAAGTACTTATGCTCCCTGGTTTTCAGTTCTTCCGCTATTTCTTTGATTTTAGAGTCAGCCAACTGTTTGTACATTAACTCGTCCTCTATCGAGATTATATCTACATTCGCGATAAAATGACTCAGGCAATCCACGTGCGCCATTTTACCCGATGCCCTGTGTATTAACTCGAATTTATAATTTTTGTAGAGTTAAACTCCACCGCGCTATCCTCGGTTTTATATTTATCTTCTTCATAGCTAATACTAACAAATTACAATCAGTTACGATTCGGAAATTAACACCTTGCAAATACACGTGGAAACGCTCGACAGCTCTAACAACGGCCAATGTCTCCAGTTCATAACTGTGGTAATTCTTTTCGACGTCCGTGGTAGCACAACTGAAATACGCTATCGGGCCCAGACGGTCATTAGGCTGTTTTTGCAGCAAAATTGCACCGAAACCGTGGCTACTAGCATCCGTATGCAGTTCTTTATGCAGTTCTTTTCAGCCAAGGGACTATATATACATAATACAAGCGACGTCACCAACTCCTCCTTAAGACACCGAAACGCTTGTACGCATTACTCGTCAAATGCGAATGTTACATCTTTTTTAAGCAGCGCCTGCAGCGGACTAGCCTTTCACGCATAATCTTGGATGAACCTCCGGAAATAGTTGGCTAATCCTAAAAAGCCTTCCAACTGCTTTACATTTCTAGGCTGAGGGTAGTCGACGATAGCCTGCACATGTTGTTTACACATGGTGACTCCATCCGCCGTAATCAAATATCCCAATACTCAATTTTTTTTAAGAAATGTACATTTTTCCAAATTCAATTCTAAACCGAATTGTCTCAAGCAAATTAATACTTTTTTTTAGAATTTTTAAATTTTCCGCAACCGTGACCGTAGGTATTAAGATATCATCAATATATATCAGGATCTCACCATCGTGTAACGACCAAAATATTTTATAAACTCTTTTCTGAAATTCGGCAGAGGCCTTGGAATATCCAAAAGGCATTTTAACAAACTCGTATTGCCCCGAAGGCGTCGCAAACGCAAAATATTTAGTGTGATCTGGATGAATATCAAATTGATGAAAACCATTCCTTTAAATTCAATTTTGTGAAAACTTGTTTACCTTCTAAGCCATCAATTTGGTCTTGAATGCTGGGATATGGATATTTTGGTTGAAATATCCTTTGATTTAATGGTCTTTATGGGCGTTACTATCTTATGAGTCGGTATTCTACCTTAATCAGCTATGCTTAAGACTATGCACTAGCCTGCTACTGAGGTGCGCGCGATAGGATTCGTCCATAGGTTAATTATCGCAAGAGAGGAGGAAAATAATGTGGGCGACACATGAGAAATTGTTTACCATCTACAAGTATATTTACACGCTATTTACAGGTTAGATCGAACATGAGTCCCAGCTAGCTTGTTCTTGACTTGTTTACCACCTCGATGCTTTGTCTGTGTGATGGCGTCTACCTTGGCGGGTTTCGGATCCGTCTGCGTCTCCGTCGTCGAAGTCGTTGCTGCTTTAATTCTCACAGCCGCTGGGCGCGTTTGAGTCGAGGCCTCGCGTGTTCGCCTTGCCGCTCTCGTGACGGCCGGTTACCGGGCGACCGCGTGCCGTGATCGGTCGGCGTCCCGTGCCTTAAGTCGGGCGACCGAGTGCCGTGATTGGCCGGCGTTTCGCGCCTCGAGGCAGGCGACCGAGCGCCGTGATTGGCCGGCGTCTCGCGCCTCGAGGCAGGCGACCGAGCGCCGTGATTGGCCGGCGTCTCGCGCCTTGAGTTAGGCGACCGAGCGCCGTGATTGGCCGGCGTCTCGCGCCTTGAGTTAGGCGACCGAGCGCCGTGGAAGGCGATTAACGCCGGCGGCGGCTTGCGCCGTGAAGGCGATTAACGCCGTAGGCGACTTGCGCCGAGGAGGCGGTTAACGCCGTAGGTGGCTTTGAGTCAATGCTGCGTAGCGTTCGAGCGCTCTTGCCTTCAGCGACTGGCGCCGGAGAAGGTAAATCATTTGATGATGGGGTCCCGTCAGGGACCGTCTTATATACAGCCGGTGCGGAATCTTGAACGCGAGTAAATTTTCCTCGCTGTGCGACGCCTACGGTGTCGTTGCGAACTGCCGGTAATGCAGTTGCCGTGCGAGCGTATGTCGCGAGTGGCGTATACCGCCACAGTCTTAAATCTACGCACATACGTTTTTTTCCGTTTCTGCGAGTCACTGATACCACGCGTGAACAATAAGGTGAGATACTGGTTTTAATTATACCACGTTCTATATAATAAGTCATTTACGATTTTTCGGAGCTCATTTTTTTCGTTAACGGACATGCGAGTAGTAAGTAAGGTAGGTATGGGGCGTCAAAACGAACCCTTTTCACCGACCCCTCCGGCGCCAGGGGCGTGGCCAGACGGTCTGCCCACGTGACCTCTGATCGCTCTGATTGGCTGCTGCGTGAGGGGTGGGGGTAAAATGGAGCGATTTGATTGGATACCCCATACCTACCCAGCGTTTTGATTGGATACCACATACCTACCCAGCGATTTGATTGGATACCCCATACCTACCCAACGCCTGATTGGTCCTCCCCTCCTTGAGGTGGCTAGTGACTAATGATTTTTTTGGGAACGCACGTGGTGGAAGACTACGAGACAAAAATGGCGGATTTAAATGGAACGTTTTGATTGGATACCCCGTACCTACCCAGCGTCTGATTGGCTCTCCCGCCTAGGGTGTCTAGTGCCTAGTGACTTTTTTTGGGACTGCACGTGGTGAACGTCTACGAAACAAATATGTCGGATTTAAAATAATAACTAAATGGCGCGTTTTGATTGGATACCCCATACCTACCCAGCGTCTGATTGGCTCTTCCGCCTAAAGGCTCCAGGGTTTTTTTAGGCCTGCACGTGGTGGACGACGCTGAAGTCACGCGGTAAAAGCGGAAAAGCCGACCAGCGCCATTTTGGCGGAAGCATGTGGTAGACGACGCTAAGCTCAAAAAAGGATATGATGCTAAGATGTCAAAAACGGAAAGTGGAATTTTTAAGAGCGTTTTGTCTCGAGGAGAGGGGAAAACAGGAACGGACAGGTTCGTTTGGTGACGTAATGACGCAATCCAACCTTTTTTTGTATCAAAGGATTTTTAAGATTTATGACGGTGTTCTTTTAGAACTTGGGTCTGGACAGAAACGGACAGGATCGCTTTGTGACGTGATGACGCATTCCAAGCTTTTTTGTAACAAAGGATTTTTATGATTTATGACGGTGTTCTTTTTAGGACTTGAGTCTAGACAAAGAGTTTTCAAAATAATCAAATACGCTTGGTTTCTAAGATTTGCCCATGTATTACTTATTTCCTGCGGAAACGAAGTTGTAAAACAGGAACGGACAGGTTCGCTTTATGACGTGATGCAACTATTTTGTTTTAAATAAAAGGTTTTATTATTGAACGCATTCGAAAAATTTACGATTTAGAAACTGAACAATTCTGAAAAAATAACAGAAAAAGGAATTTGTTGCGGAGAACGTGAGGATTGAAGAAAAATAGAAAAAAGTAGAAGTTACAAAAAAAATGTTTATTACTACAAATTCTTCTTCATAGAAAAAAATACAATTTAGTCGCTTATAAAGTAAGGCTGCCGATAAATTGTTTAAACAATAATTTCGTAGAATTTACATTCCGCGTTTCGACAAAATTATACGACAGATTTCGGTAAAGCGCAGCAAAATAAGTTCTACCATTACTATATTAAAATACGTATCGAGGAAAGTTAAATCGGTTATTTGCGTACGTACATTAAGCTCGATGTCGTAGTAATTTCCTCTGAGAGTTAATTTCACAATATCTTCATCTATATAACTTTTAGGAAGATTTAACTCTATTTCCTTAATAAGATAACGCGCGCAATTGTTAACACTATCGACCACTGATTTTAAATGTAATAAATGTGCATCGATATATTTCGCAATATTTTTCAGTCCGAGAAATGTAGGCTTCTGCATCACAATTACCACAGCGTATGTTTTTTGTTTCTTCGTGGGTGGACCATTTTCCTCGTCTGATCGTTGATCCGACCTGGTAGAAGTATCTTCCTCGTTTTCCTTGTACGCCAGCAATATGGATCTTGCTCCGTAGGCCGAAGTAAAATTGACGGAGATATTGTTAATGGAGATAGAATTTGGTTTCAATTTGCTTTCTCCATTTAAATATTCACTCACGAGTCCCATGTTCTCTTGAAACTGCTGCCACGATTTCTCGTCGAAATAAATGCCGTCCGCACAGTTGCCGGTTAATTTGACCAGCGGCACGAAAACTCCCTCGGATGTTGTTTGCAATCCCACGTGAATTCTCTTCGTATGGGAGCTGTTGAGTCTATATGTTGTCAATAGCAGCATATGTAATTGTTCGTTTCTTCCCTTGTAGTTGCGTCCCTTATCGGGAATATCACGAGTGAACTTCCGCTTCTCAGAATTATTAACGTCTTCTCTGTGACTAGCCATTGTTCTTATTTCCTCGTAATATCGGCTGACACACACACACGCACGCTAATCGAAAAGGCAGATGAGAGAGTTATACTTTTTCACTGGCGAACTTGTCGTTTTAAACGTTGGGACTCGAATGATTTTGGCTTCGTAACGTTACTCAAAACGTTAACTTGGACTGCAACGTTCTAGAGACATTAGTCTGCGCGCGCAGATAAAAAATTAGAAGACTTAAATTTTTCTAGACTTTTCTAGATTTTTTAGTTTAAACTATAAATTCTGAAATATAGGTAGTTTATAGGGGGAGTTAAGAGAATTTGTTAATAAAGTGTTCGGTTAAAAATTTTATACGAAAAGCGTAATGGTTAAAAAATTTTTAAATTTTAAATAAAAATATTTCTATAAAATAAAGGAACGACAAAAATCTATTCGAGCTCTTTTTATTTTTTAAAATTATTTAATAAAGAATTCTTTGTATGTCCTTAGATAAAAGAATATAATTTTGTGAACAATAGACGGAAAAAGATTTATGGCATGGGATAACCTTTCTCCGAAAACTTTTTTCTTCCACCGGAAAGGGAGGGTAGGGAGAAAGTGAGCACGTAAGTTTCGAATTTGCTAACCAGGGCCTTAGATTTTGTCACGCCATTATTCTAGAAGTTTTTGGCTTTTTACACCGAAGGTAATAAATCAATAAGTTTCTCAGATGCAATAATAAAACCTTCTAGTTGCTTGTATTTTTGAATAAAGCATTGCTAGAAAGTTTTAATAAGGAATTCTTTGTAAGCCTTCAGATAAAAGAATATGATCTTATAAACAATAGATGGAAAAAGGTTTATGGCATAGGATAGCCTTTCTCCGAAAAATTTTTTCTTCCACCGGAAAGGAAGAATGAAGAGAAAGTGACCGAAAATTGTTCGAATTTGCTAGCCAGGGCCTTAGTCAATTTTTGTCACGTCATTATTCTAGAATTTTTTGGTTTTTTGCATTGCAGGAAGCAATAAATCAATAAATTTCTCAGTTGCGATAATAAAACCTTCTAGTTTCATGTTGGAATAAAGCATTACTAAAAAGTTTTAATAAGAAATTCTTTGTAAGGCCTTAGACAAAAGAATATGGTTTTGTGAACAAGACAGAAAAGAGTTTATGGCAAAAAAAAATTACTTTTGTCCGAAAACCTTTCATCCTTCCATCGGTAATGGGGAGTGGAAAGAAAATGGGCGGGAAAGCCTCGAATTTGGTAACCAATGGGATAGCTAGAAAATTTGTGTCGCGCCATTTATTCTAGAAGTTTTTGAAAATATTTTCAACTATAAATAGCCTGTAATACTATAATTACATAGTTAATCTTTACTTGTCCGGTCGTGCTGGAGTCGTCTTGCAACGCTCTTAGTTAGTCAGACAAGTGAAGTGTCGCAAAAATGTGTCTCCGTGCAATTTTAGTCGATTTTTTCAAAGTGAGTTGCAATTTAAGCAATCGCTTAAATGAGCAACGTAATTTTGTAGAAGCAGTGACAAACGACGAAGAGGCGAATTACCGTCTTTTCTTACGTTTCGCGGAAGGGTGCTCCAGTACCCTGCTATCCATTATGGATGAACTGGGTTACTGTAGGAGAAATCAAAGATTGGTGAATCTCATTTCCAACATTTTATCATTACGTGAGGCTTATGATCACAAAGAAGAAGACGCAGGAAGAGGGCATATTGCGAGATTTAAGCGTCGTAACGGCGGAATAGGTAAGTGTTAGAAATAAAAATTGCACTTTAAAAATTTAATATAACGGAGTTTATCATTAAAATTTAAATTAATTTAATAGTAGAGAATCGTATTGCCGCTGTCCAACCGGTCCGACGAGGACAGAGACGTCGAGCGGACGAAAACATTGCTAAGGAGGCAGTACCAGCACGTAAGTTAGAAATAATAAAATTAATTAATTATTAAAAAACAAATATTATAAATATTAAATTTTATAGGAAGAGCTAGAATCGTGGCACCACCACCCGCAGTCAACATCCCCTCATCGATTTATCTTCCGGTAAGAGACTATAATAATAATAACGCGTAAAAGCTAACACTTGCAATATTTGTATAATAAAACAAATATAATTTATATTGTTTTAGATGACGATGAAGAAGAAGTGGAGGTGGAAGAAGTAGAAGCAGATCAAGAAGCGGAGGTGAGAATCGTAGGCTCACCCGATTCGGTCATATTTAATACGCCGCGTGGTAAGTTTTTAAAAAATAAGTTAAGATAAAGCAACAAATAAAAGAAATAACAAAATGTTACATTTTACCAGAGAGGGAAGTAGAAGAAGAAGAACAAGGATCGGAATCTGATGACGATGTTTCGACGATCGATGGAGTGATCGACCGAATATTGATGGAAGACGACGACGACGAGGAGGAAGAGGAAGAGGAAGAAGAAGAGGAAGAGGAAGAGGAAGAAGAAGAGGAAGAGGAAGAGGAAGAAGATGAACAAGAACAAGAAGTTCGAAACGCAGAAAAGTCGCAGGAGGTGATGAACGAGGCGGAGAAGGAGGAGGAGGAGGAGGAGGAGGAGGAGGAGGAGGAGGAGGAGGAGAGTGATGATAATATCGATAATATTGACCATGATATTATTAGTGAAACCGATGACGATGACAACGACGACGACGACGACGACGACGACGAGAGATACGCACCCAGGAATTATGAAGGTAATATAATTTGTCTATTATATTTTTAATTCCGTAATTTTTATCGTTTTAATCACACAATTAATTATTTCTGATTAGATGTTTCTTACTCGCCGGTACGATCCTTGTCTCCGGAAAATTAGTAAGAGACAAAGATTTAAAAAAAGAACGTCGACTTATATATACACCAGTTATAAAAGCAACTAAAGGTGAGTTACCTTAGTATGCTCTATCGCGGTCGTGTTTTAACTCTTTAATCGTAATATAAATCAATATTATACGAGACTAAGTTCTTTAATTTTTTAGTACAGTCGGGTGGATGTGGTGCGGATCGTCTTACCGCTGCTGTTGCTCCGAACACTGACGACGATGATGATTCGCAAACGCAGAGTGCTAGCGAGGAGGAGAAGGGGGAGAATACTGTTGCTGCCAACGCTGACGGATCTCAATCGCAGAGAGACGGAGAAGTGGGGGAGGAGAAGGAGGAAAATACTCCCGTGGAGAGGGAGCAAGAGGAACATCAGGAGCAGGCACGTCAGCAGGATCACCATCAGCAGCAGCAGCAGCATCACCAGGTCGGACAATTTAATTATATAGTTTTAGTGGCAGAAAACGCGCGACAATTTAGAAATTTCTGAATACTCGGTAGAGAGGCTAGTTATAGAGTACGTCCGATACCCGAAGGCGAGGATACCGTGCGTTGGTTAGAAAACGCGTTCCGCGAGATTCACGCGTACGCGTTACGTTCGAGTGGTCCGGGAGATTACGTCGGCTTATCGTTCGAGTCGGCGGAACTAACGCACGGTCCGGCGGGGCTATCGTTTCGCCCAGCACGAGATTTAACACCCGAAAATATATGGGATCTCGTGAGTTCGATCGCGCAAAGTAACGGGGGAATTGATATCGCGCAAAATTTTGACGTACGCGTTTTCAACGTTGCGATGCCGGTAGGACGTGGGGGTGTGACAAACAAGATAACAGCCATCACCAAGCGATCAATTTTAGATCTCGGTAATCGAGATAATTTGTGCCTACCTCGTTCCCTCGTGTTGGCACGAATTTATCGCGAGCGCTGAAATCTACGTACGGGAGTGTTGCACGACAGGTGGAATACCGTAAGATGCCGGACTTCAGCGCTTCAGCGTGAATTAGCGTTGGAGCTGGTGAGGAACGCCGGTGTTACGATACCCGAAAACGGGTGCGGAATTCCGGAGATTACATGTTTTCAACATTTTCTCGCGAATGAAAATATTGCAATAATCGTATATAATTCCAACAATTTTGGTAGAGGCGAGAATCCTTTGTACGACGGTGCCGAATTACTCGCCTCGTTAAAACGCGAGCCTACGTGCCGTTTAAATATCATGTTTTACAAGCGTTTGCGCCATTACAATCCGATTTTAAATTTGAATGCCGCCGCCGGTACTCAAAAAGAATTTTGCGTGTCGTGCAACACTGCGTATCGTAAGGACAGAAAACATCGCTGTTCGAAAAAATGTCCGCGCTGTTACGCTACACCCTCGTGCGAGAATCCCGAAGTAGAAATTGTTAAGTACGCAGCGTGTAATTGTGCGTTTTTCGGAAACTCGTGTTTCGAACGTCATCTCGCGCAAAAATCTTACGACGGTAAATCGCACGCGAGCGTCTGCAATTCCGTGAAAATTTGCGATAATTGCGGGCGATTCGTCAAGAGAGGTTCGCGACACGAATGCGGCGTTTCGTATTGCAAGACGTGTTGTTCGTTGAAGTCCGCTAATCATTTATGTTTTATGCGGCCTCTTCGACGTAATGCCGACGTAAACGAAAACCCGGGCGAGGGTACGAGTACTACGTTGGCACGGGGAGAGCGGGTAGCGCCTGAAAACAAAAATGACGGGGTGGATGCAACGAACAAGCGTGATAGCAAAAAAGAACGCGTCGCATTCGTGTTCTATGATTTCGAAACGCGTCAAGACGAGACGCTCGAAGGTACGGACAACGTCAAAGTTCACGTACCGACTCTCTGCGTCGCGCAACAGATTTGCGAAGCGTGCGCCGCGATAGACGACATGTCGGAGCGTTGCCGTTGGTGCGGAGTGCGCGAGTTTGTATTTTGGCGCGATCCTGTAAAAGAGTTCGTCGATTTTGTAACGCAAACGACAAAATGTAAAAAAAAATTATTTGCATCGCGCATAATGCGAAAGCGTTCGACGCGCAATTTATTCTAAAGTATTTAGTCGAAAATACGGAAAAGACTGAAGAGCCACAACTAATTTTAAACGGAACGAAAATTGTCGTGATGACGGTCGGACATACAAAATTTATTGATAGCTTAAATTATATGTCTATAAAATTATCCGAATTACCTAAAGCTTTCGGGCTGCAGGATACATTAGATAAAAGTATTTTTTCACATTTGTTTAACACCCGCGAAAATCAAGATTATATCGGACCGATACCCGACACGCGATATTTTTCTCCCGAGCAAATGAAACCGAAAGAACGCGAACAGTTTCTTTCGTGGCACGCGGAGATGACGCGTAACAACTTTATTTTTAATTTTCAAAGTAAAATTATTAAATATTGCCGTAACGACGTGGATATTCTTCGACGCGCGTGCATGGCTTTCAGAAAAATTTTTTTGGAATGCGGGAACGTGTGTCCGTTTGAAGAATGCACAACTATCGCTTCCACGTATGAGAGTTTTTCGCAAAAACTTTCTGCGCAAGGAGGAAATAGGAATCATTCCGGCGGGTGGATACAGATTCGCCGATAATCACTCACGTAAAGCTTTACAGTGGCTGGTGTGGATGGAGCACGAGCTCGGACATCCCATAATTCACGCAGGGCGAGGGCGCGAGCATAAAATCGACGGCACGCGCGTTGACGGATATTACGAGACGCCGACTAATGACGACGACGACGACAACGAGACGCGACGTTACGTACTACAATTTCACGGTTGCTTTTGGCACGGATGTCCCACATGTTTTCAAGTGAATCGCGGTAGAAAGTCTTCGATCGCGAATCGCGAGGACACGGTCGACGCGCGCTACGAACACTCGCGATGACATGTCGTCTCCGAAGGAGGGGGTACCTCGTGACGGAGATGTGGGAGTGCGCTTTCGACCGTGAGTTGCGCGAAAATCAGGCGATGAAAGAATATGTAGAAAATTACCCATTATTGAAACACGCATCTCTCGATCCTCGCGACGCGTTTTACGGAGGACGCACGGGAAACATCGCCACTCGACGCAAAATTCGGGGTACAGAGAAAATACGTTACGTGGACGTATGCTCTCTGTATCCCTACGTATTAAAAACCGGTGCTTTTCCGATCGGTCACCCCGATATTCTTATCGGTGAAGAATGCCGAGCGATAATCGGAACTGCACCGAATTACAATTTTGATTCGATCGAAGGTCTCATCCGATGCCGAGTACTTCCACCGCGCGATCTTTTTTACCCGGTACTCCCATATCGCGTACGCGGAAAATTATTGTTCGCGTTATGCCGTAGCTGCTGCGAAACGTTTTCGCAGGCCGCGTGCACTCACGATAACCCCGCCGATCGTGAATTCGAGGGTACTTGGGTATCCATCGAATTGCGCAAAGCCGTCGAGAAGGGATATCGCGTGACAAATGTGAGCGAAATATGGCAATATAAAGTCGCGCGATATGACCCCGGTACTCGGCAGGGTGGTTTGTTCGCCGAATACATAAATACATTTTTGAAATTAAAACAAGAAGCTAGTGGGTGGATTGTCATGACGACGAGGCGAAAGAACGATACCTGCGAGAATACGCGGAAACCGAGGGTGTTGTTCTCAATAAGGACAACATCGTGCGGAATCCTGGCCTGCGCTCGGTCGCGAAACTCTGTTTAAATTCTTTCTGGGGAAAATTCGGCCAGCGAACCAATCTGCCTCAGACCAAGGTCGTGAAATCTTGTTTGCGTTTCATGATTTTGCTCACGAGTCCCGAGCACGAGATAATCGACATATTACCCGTCAACGACGAGGTGATATACGCTTCGTAGCGGCTACGAGAAGAGGCCGTCGTGGCTTCTCCATTGACAAATGTCGTGATCGCGGCGTACACAACGGCACAAGCGCGCTTAAAATTATACGAATATTTAAAGGCATTAGATAGACGCGTTTTATATTATGATACCGACTCTTGTATCTATTTAAGTACAGGCGAACCAAACGAGTACAAACCGCGTACCGGTAACTTCCTCGGCGACATGACGGACGAACTCGAGAGCTACGGCAACGGCAGCTATATCGAGAAATTCGTGTCGGGCGGGCCGAAATTCTACGCTTATATTGTTCGTACACCGGACGGGCGTACTGTAGAGTCGTGTAAAGTAAAAGGTATTACTTTAAATTATAAGAATTCTATAGCTGTAAATTTCAATAGTATTAAAAACTTAATCATACAAAGAAAGAGAGAGGGTAGAGAAGAGGAAGAGAGGGGAACGTCGTCGGCGGCGGGGACGGCAATAAATCTACGTTTTAGTGCAATTCGCCGCACCGCGTTTCATGAAATTGTAACTCGCGAAGAAACGAAAACGTGCGCACCGGTATTGGTAAAACGTAGATTTATCAATAATCATTATTCATTTCCGTACGGTTACGTGGAGTGAATAACATTTTTATCCTTCTTCTTCTTCTTTATTTTTAAGTTAGGCTAACACGTTTTCTGCCACTTTAGGGTAACAAAAAAAAATGTTCTCGTATTATATTGTAAATAGTTTTTTAATTTTGTAAAAATAGTTGTAAGTGCGTAAAAGAATTTTTGTACATATGTAACTAAAAAAAATTGTAGTAATATGTAAATATATTCTATGTGTGTTTAAATATAAAACTTCTTGAAATTTGTGATTTCTTTCCTCAAAAAATCTCTGAAGAAATAAAATATTTTTACATTTAAAACGTAAATAGTTGCTGTAACATATATATTCGTCCCCGCCCTTTCACTCCGCGCTTATTTTTTCTCTCGCTTCTTCGCTCGGAGCATCGCTTATAAGCTCGTCGATCACGATGCTTTCGCTGCGGAAACGTAATAAGCTAAGACGGGTGAATAAGCTTATGTCCACCGCGGCGCGCGAATCAGCTGATCAACGGCCGCGGTGATGTTCGCTCGCGCGAGCATTTGCGGGGGTACACTGGTTCGCGCGTTCGGGCCGCCGCCGCCGCCGCCGTTGATTAGCTTATCCCCTTCCCTCCCCCAATCCTCTTCTCCTTAAATTATTCTTTTTGAAGTCACGCTCGGAGTTCGAGTCAATCATTTCGCAAAATGGACGTGCGCTGGAAACATCCCTGGACGTCGATCGTGTGCGGACCCACCGGTTGCGGGAAGACGATCTTCGTGAAAAACTTTTTCCGACAACTATCTCACATGTCCGACGTACGTTTCGAGAGAATTTTGTTTTACTACGCCGAGTGGCAAGAGGCTTATCGTCAATTACAATACGACGCGCGCGAGGAAGCAGTGCCGAAAAAAAATATAATTGAATTTTGCGAGAGATTGCCACGTCCAGAAGATTATTCCGCCGATCCGTTTTCACCTAAATTAATGATAATCGACGATCTTATGAGAGAATCGTCATCGAGCGACGCGATCGTGGATCTCTTTACCAAAGGCAGTCATCATAAGAATCTCAGCGTAATTCTCATCTCGCAAAATCTTTTTCATCAGGGACGCGGGCAACGCGATATATCGCTCAATGCAAATTACATCGTGGTTTTCAAGAATCCTCGCGATCGTGCGCAAATTCGTCATTTAGCGCGTCAAGTCTTTCCCAACGATCCAAAGTTTCTAGAAGAGGCGTACTACGACGCCACGTCGAGACCGCACGGGTATTTACTGCTCGATTTGAAACAATCGACTCCGGACGAATATCGATTTCGTACGTGTAACTTTCCCGACGATTCGGCACATTTCGTCTACGTACCGCGTAGATCATTTTCTAACGGCTACGTATAAAAGACGCGCACTAGCGCTCACGCTGGTCAGTCGTGTAATTTTCTCGCGATGGAAAAGAAAGAAAATAACGCGAAATCAGACAGAGCGACGAAAAACGCCAGACGCTCGATCGGAAAGAAAAATACCTGTCTTCCCGAGGCGTTGTTGTATTTGAACAAAAATCAACGCGCGACCTTCTTACGGACCGCTGACGATAAATTAATACGGTGTATCAGCGAATGCGTTTTCAACACGCTCAAAGGTAACGTTCCGCTCGAACAACGTGAAAAAAAGCGATTGAGCAAACACAAAGCGACGCTGCGACGCATTGCGTCAATAGGCAGTAATTTGAAAACTAAAAGAAAGAAATTGGTACAACAAGGTGGATTCTTACTTTATATTATCGGTCCTATATTAGCCGCCTTACTGTCGCGAATTATCGGCGGTAGAGATTAAAACGCGCGTTATGGAAAAGGCAAAGAAGATGGTTTTGATCACTACGGAAAATCTCGAAAGAATGCAGCGTCAATTATCGCAACAAACGCTCCCCACCGCGTTTGCCGCCGTCGGTAGCGAACGAACGATGGAAAACAGCGAAAATTCGGAGAACGCCAATATTTCCGTGCGTACACCGAGAACACCTCTATCGCGACTCGATGCGGAGATGAGTCTCATTCTTAATTCACCCTTACCACTCGACGTCGGGGAGAAATGGAAAAAATATAAAGAGGCACTTTGGCGATATCTTCATTTTGTTCGCGTAGCGCAAAAGCGAAATCGGGACGCGCGCAACGATGAAGGGGACGAAAATGCGGAACCCGATATTCGCCGTGACGACAATAACGACGTCGACGATGATTACGAAACGACGATAACGCGCGATCTCGAATCGGCTTCACACTCTAACGGTATTATGGCGAAAAATGACGTCGCGGCCGCCGTCACTGCTGCTGCTGCTGCTGCTGCTACCGTCACGTCAAACGAGCGTAATTTTGTTATGTCGAAAAGCAGTAAAAGAATACTGGATAGCGTGCCAAAAACTTATCGCGCGAATGCTCGCTTACTGTTAAAGTATTTGTTCGATAAAGCAGTTCCGAGTAGAATTAGCTGGAACGAAGATGGAGTCGTCACTATAGACGGCAGCGTTATAAAAAATTCGAATATCGACGACCTGATAAACGATGCTATGCGCGATAGAAAAACCGTGGAAGCAACGGGGAGACTTCATTTCGCACGATTACTTCGCGTCTTAAACGTCCCCTCGGTACTAGTGAGAAATAAGACATTATTAACCGCTAGTTCTTCGAATATCGCGACATTTCGACCTCTCAGGAGTTCCACACCGACGGAAACACCGAAAAGTACCGTTGATTTGCAGGAGGCGAAGAAAAGACGCTTACTCGATTGGAGTAAACAGAAATGACGGAAATTGAAAAATTCTACTACGATCCACGACATTACGCGGGCTATTTGGCAACGGATAATCTGACGCGCGCCGCTAAACCGAATTTCTCCCGTAACGAAATCACGCGTTGGCTCGAAACGCAAGACGCTTACACGTTGCATCGTCCATCGCGCAAAAAATTTCCACGATTGCATTACAACGTGTCGAATATCGACGGTCTGTGGGAGGCCGATATGATTGCGCTCCGAAATCTCAAAAGTTACAACGACGGATATTCGTATCTTCTGGTGATTATAGACGTGCTTAGTAAATATGTCTGGGTAGAACCGCTACGAGACAAAACGAGTGAGCACGTGACGACGGCTTTCCAGCGCGTGCTCTCAAAGAGCGACGGGCGCGTACCGATATACTTACAAACAGATAAAGGAAAAGAATTTATCGGACGTCCGTTGCAAAAGTTTCTGGAAGAAAACGACATTCGTTTTCGCGTGGCCCGTAATCCGGATATCAAAGCTGCCGTCGTCGAGCGCTTCAACAGAACGTTGAAGGAGCGAATGTGGCGCTATTTTACGCATAAAAATACGCGGCGCTACGTCGATGTTTTGCAGGATATTGTAAGCGCTTACAATCACACCCGTCATTCCTCCATTAGAATGCAGCCGGCTGTCGTTACGAGAGAAAACGCTCGTGTCGCGCGCAAAAATATAATTCAACGATGGAGAAAAAGCGAAAAGATAAAACGCGCACGAAAAGCTAAATACAGTGTCGGAGACCTCGTTCGCGTCAGTAGAGCAAAAGCTACCTTCGAGAAAGGATACGAAGCGAGGTGGAGTGAAGAGATATTTCGAATTCACCGCGTTCTCGAGTGGCGAAAACCACGCTTGTACGAATTGAGCGATTTAGCGGATGAAGTCATAGACGGTATTTTTTACGAGCAGGAATTAGCTAGGGTAGAGAAAAACTTGCAGGAAGAAGAGTTTATCGTCGATCGCGTGATAAAGATCAGGGGACACGGTGCTAATAAACAGGTGTTAGTTAGCTGGCGCGGTTATCCCAGCAAGTTTGACTCTTGGATCCCCGCTTCGAATTTAACTTCTCTTATTCCTCAAGATGAGGGACGACCAATTTCTCATGGTTCTTCCGAGCAATAGTAGCATGCGCTATTTCCCAGGAAATAGAACCTCGTCATTCGTTACGGAATTACCTCAAACTGTACACTTACACGGTGAATGGGAAGTGGCGCTTAGCGAGATTCAATTTCCCAGTACTCTTTTACACTTGCGCTATAAGGAAAATGAAATCCTCTTCTACGATACTAAACCGGAAGAAAAAAAAGAGAAAGTACAGGTGGCGAAAAAAAGCACATTTTGGTTCGGACTTTACAAAAATGTCAGAGAACTTATCTCGGCGATTAATGAAGCATGCAAACAAGCTGACTCGCACTTTTATTTAGATCAACAAGAGAAGACTGGAGGAAAAACCCACATCAGCATTACTTGTAACGCAAGTGAATGCAATCTAATACATCATATGTGCCTTTCCGATACTTTTCTACAAATACTCAGTTTAGGTCATGTTCTTCTCGATAATCCCAAATACTATGGCGAATTTTCTGTCAGACGCTACGCAATTTATCCTTTTTCTAACCAAGCGTTTACTGCAAAATATATTAAACTTGGCCATATTAGCGAAAATAAAGGTGCGCGCGAAACAGCTTTCTATAGTCGTGAACCTTGTAGTTTGCAGCGCGGTATTCCAAATAAAATGTTCGTTTATTGCGATATTTGTGAGCCTTATGTAACAGGTGACGCGCAAACACCTCTTCTCCGAATAGTGCCGGTCGAGACATACCGCTATAATCACGTGGACGCTTACGGGACGAATCAGGTGAAACATTTCTCTCCGCTGCATTATATTCCATTACGCAAAACAAATTTCCGCACGATTAAAATAGATATAAAAGATCAACTCGGAAAAAATATACCATTTGAATCCGGGACGCTGACGGTGACATTGCACTTTAGACGTTTCCAGTAACAACGCGGAGTTTATTTTTTCGTCGTCAAAAAAATAAAAAATAATTTTAGTACCATAGACTACGAATATTACGATTCACACCAGAGTGGACGAGGCGGAGGAATTCCAAGTTTTTTCGTCGGAGCACCCTATCAACGAGGTCGATGAAATCGGTAGTTTTCTCGGAGGATTATTCAGAAATGTGCTGCCTTTCCTAAGTAGAGGCGCGCGAGCGGTCGGTAAAGAAGCATTACGCACCCATCATGTGATGAAAGATGTTGAAAATAATACACCGTTGAAGGAGGCGCTCAAAACTCGCCTCAAGGAATCGAGTGGAAATCTTGAAAGAAAAGCACAGGAGAAGATAAGCAGCATGATGAAGGGATCGCGGTATAAAGTAACCGCAAAAAATTCAGCGTTTTAGTTTCCCCTCGGCATCCACGACAGTCGCGTCGCAGTTCGTAAACGTTGTCGTCCTCAAACGGACAAAAGAAAATCGTCAAAGAGCAAGCAGAAGAAGAGATTAAAGATCAAAAAATCATCGAAGAAGAAGAAAACTCGTGCTGTAAACAAAAAGTCATCTACCACCACTGCGAGACAACGTCGTCGTCGAGTCAGCGTCAAGAAACGCAGCGTATCCGACATATTCTCTTAATCGTCGCGCGCGCAAGAATTCAAGGAGCGGAGGAGGAGGATAAGCATGTCTTTTCTCCACACGCACTCAAACGAGTGTTTAAAGAGCGAGCTCGATTTCTTCACATTGCCGCCCACTCACACTAGTATCGAGAGCTCGCAATGGATCTATTACAAGCCCATAACCTCCCTCGGGGACGACGCACCTATAGAATTCGTCATACCCGGTCACGGAGAAGACTACCTGGACCTCACGCACACCATGTTGAGTCTTCGCATACGCGTAGAAACTTCTCCCCTAGCAGGCGGCGGTGGCGACGGCCAAACAAGTACACCAGACGGAAGCGCGTTCAAAGTAGGCCATGTAAATCATTTACTGCATTCCATGTTCAATCAAATCGACGTATATTTCAATTAAAAGCTCGTCTCGCCTCCAAACAACGCCTACGCGTACCGCGCGTACATAGAGGCGTTGTTAAATTATTCTTCACCCGCAAAAACTTCCCAACTTCCCTCTTGTTTGTGGGACATGGATACCCCCGGACTCATGGACGCACTCGTAGATTCAGAAGCACCAAATCCGGCTCTCGTGAGACGCGCTCGTTACATTCACGAGGGACACGCGCTAGATCTCATAGATCATCTTTATTGCGACGTTTTCAATCAGGATAAATTTTTAATTAACGGTGTGGAAATTAGAATGAGACTCGTTCGTTTGAAGGATTCGTTTGGCCTTCGAAGAATCGATCTACGTCGAAAATACGCATTTTAGACGACAGTCTGCTAGTGAGAAGAGCAAAAATAAGTCCTGGCATTTTACTCGCGCATGCGAAAATGTTGAGCCAAACTACCGCCAAATATCCCCTCACGAGAGTCGAAGTTAAAACATTTACGATTCACGCGGGTCTCGTAGGAGAATCGATAGACAATGTAATACTCGGTCAACTGCCGAAACGGATAATAGTCGGTTTTGTCGATAACAGAGCGTTCAACGGCGATAGAAAATTAAACCCGTTTAATTTCAAAAACTATGGTATAAATTTCTTTTCGCTGTACGCCGACGGTATACAAATTCCCAGTAGACCGTTACAGCCGAGCTTCTCGAAAGACGAGCCACTCTACGTCGAAGCTTATCACACTCTCTTTTCGGGAACCGGTATACACTTTTTGAACGAGGGTAATTCTATAAGTAGAGAAGATTACGCCGAAGGATTCACACTTTTCGCCTTTGATCTTACACCCGACTTATCAGCCAATTTTGCCGGCCATTGGAATCTTGTGAAACATGGCAGTTTACGACTGGAAGTGCGATTTGAAAAAGCACTTACCACAACCGTTAATTGTATCGTTTACGCCGAGTTCGATAATGTTCTAGAAATCGACTCCTCTTGTCAAATCATCGTCGACTTTGCCGGTTAAATGACAAATGTCGACAAATAATATTTCACAGCTTTACACGGTACATGCTTTATTTTTTCCCCACCACACACTACATATTTTTTCCATTACCATTTTCCTGCGTAAAGTCCTGCAAAAAGAGAGAGAAAGAGATTCAGTTTCACTCGAGACACGGACGTCGACGCCTCGCTTGAAAAAATAGAGAGTGCATTTTGAACTATGGATCTGGTCATCGACATACAAGGTTTCCGCGATGTCAACGGAAAGTTTATTCCGAAAGAAGTCGCAGTTGTCGCGAATAACGCAGCGATCGCCGGACACTGGATTATGTCGCCTCCTTATCCATTTGACGATCTACCCGAAAAGTCAAGACGTGAGAATAACTGGCTTTCGCGAAATTATCATGGAATCGAGTGGTTCGATGGTGAAACCAATCTCAAATGTTTCACGCTACAACTGCGAGAAATTACGCGAAAAGTACGCTACATCCACTGCAGAGGTGTGGAAAAGGCTCGTTACTTGAGACAACTACTTTCCAGAAACATATATAATTTGGAAGAAATTTCTCTACCGTTCAAAGGTTTACCGGAGGCCAGAGAGTACAGTCAACGCTGCTCACATCACGGATTTCGTGTTTCGACTACGGACAAAATTGCTTGTGCGTTACGTAACGCTTTCAAATTGAAACACTGGTTAGTCTTGCGAGACAACAGCGAATGCAGTAGCAGCAGCATCGACTCAAACTACGATATTATAAATCTCTCACACGTAAATTTGGACACAAGCGACGACGACGACGAGGGTGAAAAAACCGACGACGGTGACATCGCTATAGAAATGAAACAGTTGCAAAAAAATAACGAGACAGAAGAGAAAGAGGAAGGAGAAGTAGCAAAAGCCGTCGTAATTATTCAGTAGCGGGCGTAAGAAAAGAATACATCTTCAATAACGAGCCGATACATCTGTCTCCATCCAAGAACACTAGTGCGACAACTCCAAAAGAGGTAAACTCCGAAATTATACAAATAATTCCTCTCGTGCGAACACCGCCTCGCTGTGTAAAAAATGAACTCGCTAGAAATCTTACATGCGTTGCATCATCTCAGTGTCAGATTTGCGGGCGTCTATCCTGCCGACAGACTGCCGAGGGTGTGGACGAGGTCGACAGCCATCGTCGCTAACACGGACGATCACGATCGGCCCGGTCAACATTGGGTCGTTTTTTACATCGACGAACAAGGAGCAGGAACGTATTTCGATAGCTACGGACTATCACCTTTTGGACTCCAGATTCCTCTTACCCCTTCGTCGGAATTCCACTACGCATCGATGGAACACCACGACGCTACAAGGAACGCTCTCTCAAACTTGCGGACAATACTGCTGTGTATTTTTATATTTTATGTGTAGCGGATATAATCTTTGCCAGTTTCTTAATCTGTTTAGCGGCAATTGTGAACGCAATGATCGCTTGATTGTAAAATTATTTCGTAAAATTTTTCTTCATAATAAAAGCGCATGCGTAAAATCTCACGTTGAATGCTGCCATGTTCAGGCGTGTACTTTTAAGAATAAATAAAAAAATACTTATTCTCCCGTATCAATGTATTATTTTATGTAATAAACATTGTTTGTATCTTCAACCCCCTCGTCTATTTATTTATTCTTTTTTTCTCTTACGTTAAAATAGTTGCATCACGTCATAAAACGAACCTGTCTGTTCCTGCGTTACACCCTCATTTCCTCCCGAAATAAGTCTCACGTATTTGTTTATTTTGAAAACTCTTTATCCAGACTCAAGTTCTAAAAACACGGCCATAAATCATGAAAACTATTCTCTAAAAACGACATATGCGCGTCACGTCACAAAACGAACCTGTCCGTTCCTGTTTCCCCTCCCCTCGAGACAAAACGCACTTAAAAATTCCAATTTCCGTTTTCGGCATCTTAGCATTATATCATTTTTGAGCTTAGCGTCGTCTACCACGTGCTCCTGCCAAAACGGCGCTGGTCGGCTCTTCCGCTTTTACCGCGTGACTTCAGCGTCGTCCACCACGTGCAGGCCCAAAAACACGCTGGACCCTTTAGGCGGGAGAGCTAATCAGACGCTGGGTAGGTATGGGGTATCCAATCAAAACGCTCCATTTGAATCCGCCATTTTTGTCTCGTAGTCTTCCACCACGTGCAGTCCCCAAAAAAGTCACTAGTCACTAGCCACCTCAGGGAGGAGAGGATCAATCAGACGCTGGGTAGGTATGGGGTATCCAATCAAATCGTTGGGTAGGTATGGGGTATCCAATCAAAACGCTGGGTAGGTATGGAGTATCCAATCAAATCGCTCTATTTTACCCCCAACCCTCACGCAGCAGCCAATCAGAGCGATCCGAGGTCACGTGGGCAGACCGTCTGGCCACGCCCCTGGCGCCGGAGAGGTCGGTGGAGGGGGTTTGTTTTGACGCCCCATACCTACTTACTTACTACTCATGCGTCTCGGAGCATATCTAAATAATGAATGATCTTTTAAATGTACTTGGATTTTATCATCAGTTTCTATTCTATCAATTTTCATACTATCTACCTCCGCAAAAGTCTCCAATGAATCGCGTTGATCGCTCAAACTCAGATCTTTATCTAAACTTTCAACAATAATGTCACACCTATTAGAAGTTAGCCTCCCACTTTTAGAATTAACATATTTTCACGGTTGTGCTGAATTGTGCTAGTTTTGTGCTATATTGTGCTCGAATATTATAACCATAATATGAAAAATACGAAAAAAAAATTTTTTAACGAATTTTTAGGTCAGCTTCCCACTTTTCGTTTTTTTTCAATTTTTTTGATTGTGCTGAGTTGTGCTAAGTTGTGCTAACATTGTGCTAAAATATTATTTAAAAAAAAATAATAACAGAAAGAGTTACGATAAAAAAATAAATTATATCCAAAAATGATTTTTTTATCGTAACTTTTTTGGTTATTATTTTTTTTAAATAATATTTTAGTACAATGTTAGCACAACTTAGCACAACTCAGCACAATCAAAAAAATTGAAAAAAACGAAAAAGGGGAGGTTAACTTAAAAGTAATTTTTAGGTCAGCCCCCATTTTTCGTTTTTTTTAATTTTTTTGATTGTGCTGAGTTGTGCTAAGTTGTGCTAACATTGTGCTAAAATATTATTTAAAAAAAATAACAACAAAAGAAGTTACAATATTTTTTTATCGTAATTTTTTTTGTTATAATTTTTGAAAATAATATTTTAGCACAATGTTAGCACAACTTAGCACAACTCAGCACAATCAAAAAAATTTTTAAAAAACGAAAAATAGGGGGTTAACCTAAAAATTATTTTTTTTTATTTTTTCGTATTTTTTATATTATGGTTATAATATTCGAGCACAATATAGCACAAACCTAGCATAATTCAGCACAACTTTCGGTTTTCTAGGAACAACAATGTAAAGAGCACTTTACTCTTGTACCTTTAGGTACAAGTCTTGTACCTTTAGGTAATTAATATTACACTCACCACTAGATTATTACAAATCTGAATTATAAAATTTGAGCGTTCAAGAGTAAAGTGCTCTTTACATTGTTGTTTTTAGAAAACCGAAAGTTGTGTTGAATTATGCTAGGTTTGTGCTATATTGTGCTCGAATATTATAACCATAATATGAAAAATACAAAAAAATACAAAAAAATTTTAGGTCAACCCCCTACTTTTCGTTTTTTTCAATTTTTTTGATTGTGCTGAGTTGTGCTAAGTTGTGCCAAGTTGTGCTAAGTTGTGCTAACATTGTGCTAAAATATTATTTTAAAAAAATTATAACAAAGAGTTACGATAAAAAATATCGTAACTTTTTTGTTGTTATTTTTTTAAAATAATATTTTAGCACAATGTTAGCACAACTTAACACAACTCAGCACAATCAAAAAAATTGAAAAAAACAAAAAGTGGGGGGCTGACCTAAAATTATTTTTAAGTTAGCCCCCCACTTTTCGTTTTTTTCAATTTTTTTGATTGTGCTGAGTTGTGCTTTTTTTTTTTGGTGACGCTGGAAAATCCTCATGGACTTCCCCGCCTCTCGGGGGAGAGGCGAGGGGTATGCCGGACTCTTACCGGCTAAAAACCAGCAAGTGTCCTTCCCATCCCCATGTGGGGCGCGCCCGGGAACCGCTCTCACATTGCATCCAGGCGCACCCCGGGGGGATGGGGCCTATTGGCCCCCCATCCCTATCTTGGCGGCGAGGGACACCACCTCTCGCCGCCGACCGGCTCAGCGGGCATAAACCGGGTGAGACCCCCCGATCTCACCCTACCCGCCGAGACAGTTGGGGGAACACGGCCCCCCCGCCCCCCCACCCCTACGGGGCCGGGCGGGCACCCTTCGGCCCGCCCGGCCATGTTATAATACGACAGGGGGAGGAGAGCGGCGGCGACGCCGGCGCGCAGCCGCGCGCGCCGGGTCGCCGTCCCTCCGCTCCCTCTCGGCGGTCTCTTTCGCGAGCATCACGGTCTCGCAGAAGGAGACGACCGCCCCCCAGGCCTCTCTGTCCCGGACCATGGCCGCAGCCACGGCCGGGAGGGAGAGGTCCGCCCCGACCTTGTCCACCAGGACTCCGCGCTGCACCCCGAAGGCCGCACACTCCGCCAGAGTGTGCTGCGCAGAGTCCCCCGGGTCCCCGCAATGATGGCACTCGGCCGTGCGCTCCCTCCCTATGCGACACAGGTAGTCACCGAAACACCCGTGTCCGGTGAGCACCTGCGTCACGCGGTAGGTAAGACCGCCCCACGACCTGCCCGCCCACCCTGGCAAAAATAAAGCGTTTGAAAAGCAGAAATTGCTACGCTTGAGCGTTTGAAAACGTCTTTCAAACGCTCAAACGTTGCAATTTCCGCTTTTCAAACGCTTATAAACTTCCTATTTTCGCCAGGGCAGTCGGGCAGGATCGGCCGGATCGCCTCGACAACCCGCCCCCGAACGGGGACAAGGCTATTCTGCCACTCCCGGAGGGCGTGTTGTCGGGCCTGACCACGCGCCACCGCCCTGGCGCGCGCGACGAGTCGCGCGCCCACCCGATCCGCCCGCATCCCGCGCACACGCCGATGTACCTCGGCGTGCGCGAGGGCCGCGAACTCGATGGGGGGGACACCAGCCAGGACGGTGGCCGCCGCATGGGAGATCGTGCGGTACCCCTTCACCAATCGGATCGCGGATCGACGCTCGGCACGGTGTATTTCCGACCGAACGTACCGGTCCGCGATCACCCTGTCG
Source organism: Temnothorax ravouxi (assembly GCA_030770255.1). NCBI lineage: Eukaryota > Metazoa > Arthropoda > Insecta > Hymenoptera > Formicidae > Temnothorax > Temnothorax ravouxi. Next base: position 99,156 of record JASTWP010000557.1, read on the forward strand.
GCCCATATGGGCGCCCCTTATAGGGCCACCGACTGCACGACCCCATGGAAGAGTCGGCGCACCCGCGCGCACGGGCCACCCAGGTTGGGTTGCAGGCGGCCCAACGCGGCCGCCATGCCCTCCATCCTGGAGGCCACCCCCCTAAAGTGCGCGCGGAAGCGCCACTTCGGATCCAGCGTGAGCCCCAAGTATCGCATCTCGGAGCCCACTGGGACGGCCTCGCCCCCCACCCGCAGGCTCAGGCCCCTTGGGGGCGGCGGCCCACGCCTGTGGAAGAAGACGACCTCCGTCTTCCCGGCCGCCACCTCCATGCCCAAACCCCGGATCTCGCGCACGACCATGTCCACGGCGATCTCCGCCGTGCGGGCGACGCCCTCCCAACCCTCCCCGGTGACCACCACCACCGTGTCGTCCGCGTAGCAGACGGCAGTGGCGCCCACGGGGAGCACCAATTTAAGCGGGCGGGTATACCCGATGTTCCACAGGGAAGGGCCTAGGACCGATCCCTGCGGAACCCCGCCGCGGACAGCCACCCGGCTCACCCGCCCATCTGCCCCCTTTACTAACAGCCACCTGTCGGAAAGGTAGGCCCGGACCATCGCCCGAAGGTAATTGGGGACGTTCAGGTCGACCATCGATTCCCCGATCACCCACCGGGGAAGCGAGTTAAAGGCGTTGACGATGTCTAGCGACACCGCCAACGCCACCCCGCCCCGAGTCAGTCCTTCCTCCACGAGGGACCGCACACGGCCGATCGCGTCGACCGTGGACCGTCCCCCGCGGAATCCGAACTGATCCTCCGACAGCCCGGGCCCACCCCCCCATTCCAGGTGGCGGACGAGTCGGCCGACAATGATTCGCTCAAAGACCTTGCCGATCTCGTCCAGGAGACAGATGGGCCGATAAGCCGACGGCTGATCCGGTGGCCTGCCCTCCTTCCTCAGAAGGACCAGGCTGGCCTCCTTCCACCTAGCCGGGAAGACGCCGCGTCTGAGGCACTCCTCGAAGAGTGCCCTCATCCGCCCGGCGAAAAACCCCGCGGTAAGCGCCATCACTCGTGCCGGGACGCCGTCGGGACCGGGGGGGCAGTCTTTTTGCCCCTCAGCTTCCCGACGGCGTCCGCCATCTCCTCGTCCGTGATCCCCACTCCGGAAGCCAGTCCGGCACTGCGGGCGCAGGGGCGCCCGCATCCTCCCCCCCTCCAGCGGGGAAGAGCGTGCCTAGGACTGTCTCCAGGAATCGGGGATCCATCGACGAGGTCAGCGGGGGAGCCCACGGGCGCAACTTCTTCGTCACGATCCTGTATGGGCGCCCCCACGGGTCCTCGTCGAGCGAACGGAGGAGCTCCTCCCACGCCTCGGTCTTGGCCCGTCTGATGGCCAGGCCCAGGAGTCCACGCGCCTCGCGGTACGACTCCCAGGCCCGGTCCACCAGGGCCGTCACTCCTCGCCTTCTGGCTCTTGTATAGCCGCGTCTGGCCCGGACCGAGGCGAGCCTCAGCTCGGCGATCTCCTCGGTCCACCAGTACGCGGCCCGCCTCCGAGGTGGCTTGGCTCGGGGCATCGCGACGTCGCACATGGCGGTCATCGCGGCCCCGAGCCATTCCACCTCATCGTCTATTAATACCTCCCCCCTCCCGGTCCAAGTGACGGCCCTGGCGGCCGCCTCCAGACGGTCCTCGTCCATCCGCTTGAGGGACCACCGCCTGTTGGGGCGCCCGTCGCAGCGCGCAGCGGAGGGAGGGCCCCCCTTTTGTTTTTTTTTTTTTTTTTTTAGGTGGGGAAATGCGTTACGCATCCCCCTCGCCTCCGGGGTGAGGACGAGGGGGTATGTGGGACTCTCCCGGCGGCACGTCAGTTCGCGTCGCCGGGCCTACCCACTAAAACCCCACCGGTAATCTTCTCTGCGCTGATTGGGGGATGCCCGGGAACTAGTTAATATTGCATCCGGGCACCTCCCAGCGCCGGGCCCTAACTGGGCCGGCCACCTCGGGCTTGTGGCTCTGGTTTGTTAGCCCTGTGATCGTTGGCGGCGAGGTAGGGGTACCGCTGCCTCGCCGCCCCTCCCGATGTTATGGGAGGCTGGCTCGACACTCCGAATTCCCCGCCGAAGTGCCGAGCCTCCCGTCCTCCGGGCAATTAGCACCCGGAGGCTCCTCTCGAGTCGCCTAGACGACTCAGTCCGCAGCGATTAATTCCCGCCGCGGACGGTGACAGGTGTCACCGTAGATCTGATCGGAGGAGGATTCATTGAGGGAGAAGGCGCTCTCTCCTCCGAATCCTCTCCGCATTCTCCTTCTTAGACATAACGTTTCCACAAAATGTGGAAAACGCATGCCACTTATCATCGTCCCCGACTATTGCCGCCACAATAGCCGGGAGGGAGAGGTCCTGTCCAACCTCCCCCCGAAGGACACGGCGCTGCTCAGCCCATGCTGGGCAGAATTCAAGCGTATGCTGCGCCGTGTCCTCCCTCTCGTCGCAGTGGTGACATTTAGTGGTAGCCTCTTTCCCAATTTTGTGCAGGTACCTTCCGAAACATCCGTGTCCGGTCAGTACCTGCACCATATGGAATGTGACTCCGCGTCTCCGCCCATCCAGCCATTCCGCTAGATGGGGCCGGATGGCATCCACGGTCCTTTGTCCGAATTCGCAGTGGGCGAGAGACTCCGCCCACCTACGGACAAGGACCGTCTTTTCCTGGGCCCTAACCTGCTGGCGCGCCCTGTCCAACACGCGGCCTCCGAAGAGTGGCAGCTCCTTCACGCGCCGATAAACCTCGGCGTGCTGCTGAGCCGCCAACTCAAGCGGTGGGAGGCCGGACAGGACGCATGCTGCCGCATGGGAGACCGTGCAATAGGCACGTGACACTCGTTGCGCGATCTGTCGCTGCGCCTGGCGCAGTTTCGTCCGGAGAACGCGCGACTTTCCGACTGCGGCAGCCCACACCGGGGCGCCGTAGAGCGTCACGGCCTGCACGGTCGCGGCATACAGGCGGCGAGCACTCCCGCTCGCTCCGCCAATGTTGGGCATTAGCCGGGCCAAGGCGTTGGCCGCGGCCTTGGCCCTCGGAACTACGCGAGCGAAGTGCTCGCCGAAGGCCCAGCTGCCATCCAGCTGGAGGCCCAGCACCCTCATGCTGGCCCCCACGGGGACGCGGACCCCTTCGACCTCTATATGGGCCCTCGGTGGCTTCAAAAAAAAAAAAAAAACGCCCCCACGACCATCTCGATGTAGAGATGGTCGGAGAGCGTCTCCACCTCCGGGGCGACCCTCCATCCGCTGACCACCCGCGCAGCGACAGGGTTTGCCAGCGTGATGTCCACGACTGACATGTGCTCCTCGCCCCCTGTTCTGCACCAGGAGTCCGAGTGCCGCCGCCCAGTCGGCGACTACCCGGCCCCTGGCGCTGTCCGCCCTCGAGCCCCAGAGGGTCGAGTGGGCGTTGAAATCCCCAGCCAGAAGGACCGGGCAGCCGGGGAATCTCCTCACCCAGCCGCCCAGCTCATCAAGGCTATCCTCGACCCTCCGCAGCTCCCAACTTGGTGGGAGATATACTCCCACCACTACAGTGGTCCCCCAACGGACGACCACGAATCCGCGGCCGTCCCCAAGTCTGGTGGCCGGGGGGAAAACACCGGAGTTTCCCCCCCTGCCCCAAACTATCGCAATCGAGGCGCGGGAGTCCGCGAACCAGTTGGAGTCGCCGGCCGGGACCCGGTACGGCTCGGCAGCGACCCCCAATCCATAACCACGCTCCGCGAGGCTCTGGACGAACAAATCCTGAGCCCCGCGGGCGTGGTTTAAATTGGCCTGGAGGAGCCGGTGCGCCATTGCTCCATGGTATTGTCGGCTCCTCCGGCGCCTTCTTTTCCCCCATCGCTCATCTCCATGTCCACTACCTCCATGGCCTCGTCCGCGGAGTGTGTAGCCGCTGTCGCCGGCGTCTTCTTCTCTTCCTTTTTTTTTCTCCTTCGCTGTCTCACCTCTCTTTTTACGTTGCGGGAGCGGGACCTCCTCCTTCCCGTCGGCTCCCGTCATTGCCGCAGCCTCCACCGCCGCGAGAAGCACTCCCCCGGCCGCTGCCGCCGGCACCACGGGCGGCGTCCCCCCCCCCCTCGAAGAGAGGCCGCCCGCAGAGCCACCGGAGTGCCCGTCCTCGGGCCCACGGGTTTTCCCCCAACGGGACTCGCTCGACAGGCGGGCCCTCCGATCCTATGCCTCGCCGGGCCACCCGGATCTTTGCAGACCGGGCAGCGCGGCGAGGACGCGCACTCCGCGGACCGATGCCCGGCCAGGCCGCACCGGAAGCATCGGTCCCCCCAATCCATCCCTTCGTTAGGGCAGCGCTGGCGGACGTGGCCCAGCTCCATGCACCTATAGCATTGGAGCGGCCGTTCCGCCAGCAGCTCCACCCGCGACCACGTCCACCCTATCCTGGCCTTTCCGGCCTTTGACAGGGCAGACGCGGCCGCGAGCGGGCACCTGACCCAGGCTGTCCCCAAACCCGCGGGCCCCGTCCTTACCGGGCCCACCCTCACATCGGCCACCTGGCATCCCCCGGCATGGGCGACCACCCCCGCGATAAGTTCCGGGGTCGCCGCCTCCTGGAGGTCCCGGAGGAGAATCTCCTTTGTTTTCGTCGGCCTCGTCACCCTGACCCCCTCCATTCCCGAGAGGGCTTCCGACATTGCGGCGGCCAGGCGGTCGGCCTTTTCCGACCCCCCGGCCCCCGCCACCTCAAGGATCAAGGCGCCCGTCCTGGCCCTTCTGGGCCTGAGCCCCTCGATCTCCAGGTCCGCCAGAGTGATTTTTTCCTGGGCCACCTTCATGGCCTCCGCGTAACTCCCCTCCGGGGCCGTCAAAACTACGGCCGCTGTGCGGGGGGCCGCGGAAGGGCGCGCTTCTTCCGTTGTTGTAGCTGCGGCTGCTGTTGCAGCTGCCGCTGCTGCTGCTGCTGCTGTTGTTGTTGCTGTTGCTGCTGCCGGTTCGGCTGCTTCCGCTGTTGCTGCCGGGGGGCGGCGGGCTTGGCTCTCGGCCCCGTTGCTCGAGTCGCCGCGCCCCCCTGTCCCTGCGGCAGCTGGCGGGATCCCCTCGACGGGGTAACCCGCTCCTTCGGCTGCTTCTGCTGCTGCTGCGGCAGCTGCTTCTGCCGTTGCTGCTGTTGCTGGCGCTGTTGAAGGGGTGTCCCCTCCTTTTCAGCGGCGACGGCCTTTCTCGCCTTCTTCGCCGCCTTCCTCCCCATCACCTGGGCCCAGGTTCCCTCGAGCGGGAAACTCCCGGGCCCTTCTTCCGGCGATGGGGTGGGGGCTCCTGCCTCTCCCCTTTTCCTTTTCCCCGGCTGGGGAACCTCAACTCCCTCCGGGCCCGAGGTCTCCACCTCTGTGCCGCTCCCGGGACCGGAGAGAGCGCCCGGGGCCACGAGCTCTCGCGCAGTTCCAAAGGCCCACGGCACACCCACGACCGGGGTCCCCGGGGCCACCGGGGTTGCCGCCCCGGCCAGCAGTCTCAGGGCCCTTGGCTCCCACTCTTCTTTGATCCAGCTCTCCATAAACTTGGAGAGCTGGTACAGTACCGTCCGCTGCAGGTAGCTCTCAAAGTCCCCCCTGGACTGTGGTAGCCACCCCGGGGACCCCGAGGCTCCCGCAGCGCCCCTCTCTTCATTCCCGGGAGAGCGAGTCTTCCCGGGAGACCTTCCCTGCGAAGGTGCGGGGTCCAGATCCCGAAGGTCACGGAGCTCGGCAAATTTCTGCTCGAGCTCCGCGATCCTCCGGTCCTTCTCCCGCGCCTCCCTCTCCAAAGCCTCGACTTTTTGCCGCAGGGCCTCCGCCCTACGGTCCCCCAAGGCAGGGGGGTTGGACACCCTCCCGGACAGTATCTTCGCCCCCGCCTTCCCAACCATAGCCGCCAGCCGAAGATCCCTCTTCGACTGGCCCGACAGGTTCTGGACCACATACGCCAAGTGGTCCACCCTCTCGGCGTGCTTGGCCATTACTTCTGCTATGGCGGCCGTCTCCTTGGCCGCCATCTCTTCCTCTATTTTATCAACTGCAGGGAGGTTTACCGCCGGGGGGATGGCGCGAGTCGGTCCCGTCACCGTCTTCCACCCCCCGGGTGAGCCCCCCGCCATCACCATCAGCTCCTGCGCCAATTGGGCCCTCTCCTCTGCTTTGGCCTTGTCCGTCTCCAGTTTTCTTATCGTGGACCTCAGCCGGTTGGTCTCCAGCTTAATGGCCTTGGCCACCGGGTCCTTCGGGTGTCGACCCCTAGTCTCTACCCGTCTGGGAGCTCTCGCCGGGGGGGGCCTAAAACTCCCGTCGCTTCCCTCGTCTCCCGAGGAGATGACCGAGACGCCGTCGCCCTCGTCATCCCCCCCCCACCCCTGTCGAGGTGCGGGACGACGCCGAGGCCGACCGCCCTCTGGTCGACTCACCCTTGGAACATTGAGGCCCGGGCCTCTGACTTCGGGTCCTACCCCCCTCCGTCATCGTCACCCCGTCGCCGTCCGTCCCGTCCAGCGTCATTGTTGTCATCGCAGACGCATTTTCTCCCGGAGCCCCTGCGGTGCAGGCTCCGGGTAGCCCATCGTTGGATGAAGGCAAGAGGCTAGCTGGGACGATACCAGCCTCAAGCCTGCCGCTGGAGTTCCGAGTCTCCTGCGGCGGTACGCTCTTCTTCGTGGGTGTACCTTTCATAGTTGTATAATTTTTTGAGGGGGCTGCCCTCGGCTATCCGGAAACTCCGGCCGCCGGGCCCAGACCCGGCAATACGTCCCGGCGGCCCCGACGGCCCCGACGGTCCCACCCGCCAGACCCCGACCCAGGAATACGTCCTGGCGGCTCTGGCGGGCGTCTCGTCCTACGTACATCCCATTCATTCCGGGCCGCATTCGCCGGGACCGATCCCGGAGTACGTCCGAGCGGCCCCTCATCCATCCGGACGACACAAGAAAAAAGCGGGAGGAAGAGTCCCGTAGGCCCCGCTCCCGCCCAGGACGCCACACACGTAACATGAAATGGCTTACGCCCACCGCCGACCGTCGGACCCAGGCCCGGAAATATGTTCCGGCGGCTCCGAACGGTCCCGACCGTCAGGCCCCAACCCCGGAATAAGTCCGGGTGGCCCTGACGGTCGTCCTCTCCTCGGGCGCGTGGGAAACGTCCGGCCGCGCCAGCCCGCGCCGCCCCGTCGCGAGAACGCCGAGCCCGGAAGGCCCCCAATGCGGGTAGTCTCCGCGCCCGTTGGGCCCCCCGAGGGGGGCCAACGGGACGGAGCCCCGCCAAACTCCGTCGATTCCAACTCGCCCCGAGGCGAGTCGGTGTCGATCGTGACAGCATGCTGTCCCCGATGCGACAACCCAAAGGGAATCGGCGAAGGGCGGAGGGAGCCCCCGCCACGACGACCCGCCCGTAGGCGGCGCCGACCCACGCGCGCCGTCGCCCCCCGCCTCCACTCCAGCCACGCCGGGACCGCTGGGAGGTAGTAATACCCCCTGGGACCGCTCCAAACGGAGCACCTCCGCCCTCCATGGGGCCTACGCCTGGGGACACGCCTGTCCCGTGCCTACGCGGCTATAATGGCGCCCCCTGGCAGGTTTCCTCTCTAGGGTTCACTCTCCCCGGGTGAGGGTGGCTTTTAAGGCGGCCACAGTCGCCCGTGACAAAGGCCGAATCGGGACCACGCATTTGCGACTCCCCTTTCACCAATGATGGAGTCACGCGCCCTACGGCACATTGTCCGGCTCGGGGCCCTCGGGGAAGCCAGGGCCCCGTCTGCGTGGGAGGAGGGAGGCGCCCACGCCCGTCCCATCCGCCCTCCGCAGCCCCTGAGTTGCTCGGGTCCCTCGGGTTCGCAAACACCCGTACCGCTGGGGTTGAGGGATTGCTCCCTCGCTCCCAACGGCCCCTGAGGAAGTGCTGAGTTGTGCTAAAATATTATTTTAAAAAAATAATAAAAAAAGTTACGATAAAAAAATCATTTTTGGACATAATTTATTTTTTTATCGTAACTCTTTTTGTTATTATTTTTTAAAAATAATATTTTAGCACAATGTTAGCACAACTTAGCACAATCAAAAAAATTTAAAAAAAACGAAAAATGGGGGTTGACCTAAAAATTATTGTTAAGTTAGCCCCCCACTTTTTGTTTTTTTTTCAATTTTTTTGATTGTGCTGAGTTGTGCTAAGTTGTGCTAATATTGTGCTAAAATATTATTTAAAAAAAATAATAACCAAAAAAGTTACGATAAAAAAATCATTTTTGGATATAATTTATTTTTTTATCGTAACTCTCTGTTATTATTTTTTTAAAATAATATTTTAGCACAATGTTAGCACAACTTATAGCACAACTCAGCACAATCAAAAAAATTTAAAAAAACGAAAAGTGGGGGGCTAACCTAAAAATTCGTTTAAAAAAATTTTTTTCGTATTTTTTATATTATGGTTATAATATTCGAGCACAATATAGCACAAACCCAGCACAATTCAGCACAACCGTGAAAATATGTTAATTCTAAAAGTGGGGGGATAACTTCTAATAGGTTAATGTCACGGAGTTCTTTACTTTCAACTATGTTTATGGACAACAGATCCTGCGCGAACTGCTCCAGATCGTCAACAAGTTCAAACGCGAAACTGCCTTTATGATATGTTAATTTTAGACCAGAATTATTAATAAACTCTGGCCCGATAATAACGTCGTAGCGCATCGTTTTGTCGTCAACTACTAAAAGAGTAATGTCGAACTATGTATCCTTTATGCTATCAAGCGTAATCTGATCTTATACTTTACCAAAAATCAATATGGGCGACTTGTTAATTTCCTTATAATCACTTTCTTTTTTAACCCTGAGCAACTCGCGATTATCAAATAATTTCTCATATACCGATTTTTTAATTAAATTAACCAGACTACCCATATCAATCAATGCGCGAATGGCTATTCTATCGTTACATGCTCTACGAATTACAATACATGGCCTCGCACCGGATTCTACCCCGATCTGCAAGACGTTCCCGCTCGGCTGCGACGGAGTCGTTGATGACGAAGTAAACAGGCGCGCCGTTCGTCCCTCCTCCAAGTGATTTAACGTGGCTGCTTGGCTGCCCTCCCTCTTCGGGCAACTATTGCTTATGTGCCCTGTTTGTCCACACCTGAAACAGGTTGCCACGGCGAATCGACAATCCTTTGACAAATGACCGGGCTTTTTGCAAGTAAAACATCTTATTTCCGACAATGTACTCTGGTCGTCAGTCCTTCTGGCAGGGTATTTGAGCAGCTCCTTTCTCTTCACAATAACGTTGTCCTCTGTGATTGGATGCACGTGATCGATGAAATCGGGAACGTTATCGATCCACGTATTCAATACGAGTCTCCGCACCCCGAAATCCTTTACACCGTCAGCCAAGAGCTCAATTTTCTCTTTTTCTGACAGCGCCAATAACTGCATGAGATTAATTTTGCCTCAGCATAGTCGATGAACTTCTCGACGTGAGATTTCCAGACGCGGGCGCTAATCCGCACTAACATTGCGGCATGGGACTCTTTTCGCTCGAAATACCGCCCCAATTGAAATTTGAATTCTTCCCAGGTCGACACTGATTCGAGCGACTGTCGATTGTGCCAATTCAAAGCGCGCTCCTTCAGTTGACTCACGGAAGCAAGCAACAAGATCTCATCGCTAAATTGGTATGCTTGCGCGATATTGACGATTCTCTCCAGCCATCTCAGTACGTTTTCGTCTTCCTTACCCGAGAAAATCGGGATCAGTTTCTCAGCGCACTTCACGTTTTGCTATATATTTAATGCTCCACTTCCGTTTCGCAACAAAACGCTCGCGTCATCGATATCCCGGCGGGCCAAACTTACCGGTGAGGACGGAGATGGCCATCGCATAACTCGCACCACTGTTTCCACTATCTGTTCGATGTTCGGGATCGCATTCACACGGTTCTCAGGAATCCCTGCTCCGGAAAAAGGAGCCGTGCTAGTTGACTGTTGATCTGTCATTTCATATCTTTCTACAATCGATACATTATTCAGGGGTAGGAAAGACACGTTATTCCCTTCTTTCAAAAGATCTTTGGGGTTTTTCTTTGGCCATCCTATTCATTCATAATGGTTCACGATGGTATCGAAGATATTTGTACGCGATCCCTTCGAGTCGAGCTTTAAGCGCGCTGCATGCGCCCGCAGATCATTGATCGATAACGCCTCTAGCGTTTCCCGGTTCATTCTAACTGACGTCGATAATCAAAAGATCCTTGATCACCGATTATCGTATCCGGGATCGAAACACTTTGTGGGTCGGAAACGCCGAGGTACCAATTAATAATACAGGTGGCACTCCGAACTTCGGTTACTCGCACTTATGCTGACTCATCGACTCCGAAAGTTCGAGAACATTCCTCACCGCGAACGCACTTCCGGTTCTAGCATTTACTTAGCCGATTGAAAGTTCGAGAACATTCCTTATCGCGAACGCGCACTTCCTGTTCTAGCACTTTCTTAGACGACCGATATCAATATCTGTTCCGACACGTATTAGTCCAAAAAACAACTTAATTATGTCTTTTTAACCACGCCAATTCATCCCACTTCTGATAAACTGTAGGCAATTGTTAATAAGTCAGACGACATATATAAAAAATCATTTGCTTCGTTTATTACGTTCGCTCAATTTACAGTTTTACCGTTTGCTTCATTTCACATAACATAATCCAATTCCGCAGTCCCTCGCGGTACTTTTTATTAATTCATACCGGCAACCCAATCTCACTGATCTCAATCCCTCGGATCGCGGGCGGACCGTTCGGAGCATCGTCTTACACTGCTCCAAATCGGATCCCGTCGCGTCAGCCCAAATCGACAGGTGGAGCCATATATCGCAATTCGGCGTTTACACATTATTCTATACCTTATTTTAATCTATTAACAGCTTTTCAAAGTTCCGATCACGGACTTATATCCAATTGCAGCACTGCTGTTTGGCGTCGTCGGTGCTCAACAAAATATTCAAGTCGTTGTTCGGTTGTCGGGTTGTTTGCGCACACACAGCAAATAGCGACTTATACATATAACGCAAGTAACAAAAAGCTGTGTTCAGCAGAGAAAACTACTTTACAATTGTTGTAAAATTTGTGAATGTGATTGGTGTATGCTTTTAATTTTGGCCGAAACTAAGAGTAATACACCGATCAAATTCACGAATTTTACAACTGCAGTTGCAAATTAAGCAGCTTTTTGCTGAATACAATTATAATTAGTATAATGCCTGTATATAGGTGCCTACATATAAAAACTTTTTTACTTTTTGTCTTTAACATTTATTTTTAATTATTTAATTTTTTTATTTAATTTAATTATATTTAAGAAGTAATGGCAAACACGGCAGGTTTGTCTAGAATTCTTAGATAGGTGAGCGACAAAAAGAGAATTTCTTTAAAGTCAATTTTATTTTTATTAGGTGTAGTTATCTTTACAAAAAAAGAAAATATGTTGACGTAAAAGAAATTGAGAGTAACTAAAAAGTTCTTACATTAGTTGAAATAAAAGCAAACCAAATCAGTAATCTGTCCTAAAGATAAAATAGGAAATTAATGAACTAAAATAAAAAACCAGATCTTACAGGACGGAATTAAGATGTCTGGATTACTGATCGAAAATGTGAGTCTGAATGTTTACTGAAACGTAATACCGATTATGAAAAAAAAGAAGAAAGAAAAATAAAAAGAGAGAAGGGCCTCTGCATTAATGTCTATAAGATCGGTTCTTGGGCTAGAGTTTCAAGCCAAAGCCATAAGAATGAAAGTAATTCTCAGATTTCAAGACGAATATAAACTAGCAGAGGCCTTTGTACTTTTTTACTAATGTCTGTTTTTAAATATGGCGTCCCAATGAGAATCTCTTAAGGGCCTCGCTCGCTGGATCGGACTCCTCGCCTCAATCCTCCCTCTCGGACGCTAGCTGCCGCAGCTCTCCTTTTCCTAACGGTGAGCTCTCCCTGGTGATCCGAATCTCGCTCGGTTGGTCTCCAGAACACGCGCCGCAACAATCAATCTGTCAAAAAAGAGGTAACGGACTCGACACGTTTGAAGAAACGCAAGCAAGTGCGGCTATGATACCTAACGAATGAGGAAGGAGGTGGGGGCTCTTTGAGAGTGGCGACTCGCGCGTCGTGCCATCTAAAGTAAAAAGGTTGGGCGTTGTAAAACGCGAAAAGAATTCGAGCGCAATATCTGAACAAATTATTTAATTTTTAATAAGTCTAATTATTAATATTTATTTTTATAATTAAACTTATTTCTTATTTTGATAAATGTAAATACATATATCTTATTGTATTAATATTTAATATTAATAATTTAATTGCTTAATTTAACTTCTTGTTTAATAAATGAGCGGATGTAGTACTGAAAATGTACCTATTATATAATATTTTAATTTTCAAAATTGTCAAATTACAAACAGGAATTTTGTTGTGATCTTTACAGTTATAAAGTAACTATTTAATAAAAATGGAAGCCTAAAAAATTAATATTGTAACGCAATTATTATAAATCTCAAATCATAAAATTTTACATTATCTATGTCTGTCAATACAATATAATTTTTTATTCGTATTACATTCTATATAATGGCAATGTTATTATATATTTGACAGGCAAATCAAAATAGCTTCGAATCGATATCAAAATAATGAAATATTGATGTCTTAACAGAAAATACATAATTTGCCTGTTTACAGTTTGGCGCGATGAATGTATGTCACATATAATCATTTCTTTTAAAAAATGTCATATAGCACAAACATCGAAATAAGCTTCAAATTTCGAGCATTATTTCGATATGATGTAATATCTATGATTTCGACGTCAATTATAAACGTCGGTTCGATGGGTCATTTCTCGCTGGGTAAAGTTGACAGGAATCAGGTTATGATTCCTGTCATACCGACAAGATGTAGCAACACTGAACATGCCCCGCGGCCACATGCGCATGCTCCGTGGTCACATGAGCAGCGACGTACTTTAACGAGCTCAACTTCGGATCAAGAGACACGGTAGTGTCTCGCGCCAAGTACACGCGGAGCGAGACCGCACCGTGACTCTTTTACGCGACGCGACGGGTTGCGAGTAGCCGAGATGTTGAGATCTCGATAACGAGTGAACGGATCAAGTTCTAAGTAGGCTTGATCGATAGTTGGGGTCAAAATAAGGGGGGTATCTCCTATATAATTTTCCGCTACGTGCCCTACGAGCGGAGATATTGCGACGCAAAGTCCAAATGTGAAATTTTTTTATTAAGATACTTCTCCTCCTCCTAACGCCGACGTTTTATATGATGACGTCATAATCAGAAATGTCCCTTTCACTTTTTCGCCACTGGCGGCGCTTTCGGGCTCGCCAGTTTCGATATCGCGCGCGTATTTTGAACGATCTAGTAGATAAATTATAGGTCGATAGACTTATCGGTCAGGAGGAAGATTTCTATTTAGGTAAATTAGGTAATTATATATATTGAGTCAATTGCTTCATGTATATCTAGAGAGATTTCGTATCTTTACATCGTATTACCACCGCTGCCGGAAAAGAAAGTTCTCTACGCTTGGCAGAAAGTGCCGCTAGGAAATTTTTAAGTCGATTCTTATGAATCAAGCTTGAATTCGACGTCTAGGTGTCCCAGGTTGCCGACGACGAGGTCCACATAGTGCGCTTCGTAGTTTTTGGTGTCTAGATGTATTAATACCTTGAATTCGATGTCCACGTGTCCCAGGTTGCCGATGACGGGATCCAGATAGTGCGCTTCATAGTTTTCGGTGTTCAGGTGTAATCGTACGTTGAATGCGATGTCTAGGTGTCCCATGACTAGGTTGCCGATGACGATGTCTAGATAGTGAGCTCCGTAGTTTTCGGTGTTCAGGTGTAATAATACGTTGAATGCGATGTCTAGGTGTTCCAGGTTGCCGATGACGATGTCTAGATAGTGAGCTCCGTAGTTTTCGGTGTTTACGTGTATTAATACATTGAATTCGATTTCTATGTGTCCCAGGTTGCCGATGACGAGGTCCACATAGTGCGCTTCGTAGTTTCTGGTGTCCAGATGTAATAATACGTTGAATGCGATGTCTAGGTGTCCCAGGTTGCCGATGACGATGTCTAGATAGTGAGTTCCGTAGTTTTCGGTGTCTACGTGTATTATTACCTTAAATTCGATTTCTAGGTGTCCCAGGTTGCCGATGACGAGGTCCACATAGTGCGCTTCGTAGTTTTCGGTATCCAGGTGTAATAATACGTTGAATGCAATGTATAGGTGTCACAGGTTGCCGTTGACGATGTCTAGATAGTGCGCTTCGTAATTTTCGGTGTCCAGGTGTAATAATACGTTGAATTCGATGTCTACGTGTTCCAGGTTGCCGATGACGAAGTCCACATAGTGCGCTCCGTAGGTTTTGGTGTCTACGTGTATTAATACCTTGAATTCGATGTCCACGTGTCCCAGGTTGCCGATGAGGGGATCCACATAGTGCGCTCTGTAGTTTTCGGTGTCTACGTGTATTAACACCTTGAAATTGATGTCTAGGTGTCCCAGGTTGCTGATGACGAGGTCCAGATAGCATGCTCCGTAGTTTTTGGTGTCTAGGTGTAATAATAACTTTAAATTTGAATGTAGGACACGTAGATATCGAATTTGAGGTATTAATACACGTAAACACCGAAAACTACGGAGCGCACTATGTGGATCTCGTCATCGGCAACGTGGGACACCTAGACATCGTATTATTACACCTGGACACCAAAAACTATGGAGCGCACTATTTGTAATCCGTTATCGGCAACCTGGGATACCTAGACATCGAATTCAAGCTTGAATCATAAAAATCGACTTAAAAATTCCCTAACGGCAAAACTAAAATTATGTCATAACATAATAAAAATTCGTTGAATTAAAATTATGTCTAGACATAATAAAAACTGGACAAATTAAAATTATGTCTAGACATAATAAAAATTGGATGAATTAAAATTATGTCTTGACATAATAAAAATTGGATGAATTAAAATTATGTCTGACGTAAAAATAATTCCGCATTTTTATTATGTGTATACACATAATTTTAATTCATACAATTTTTATTATGTGTACACATAAATTGTTTTCGAATAAACGTAAAACGTATTTGTTACAATATCTATCCATTATTGAAAATCGATATGCGCGACAAAAGCTCTTGTATATCATTAATTATGTTATTATTTATTATATATATTTCTATCCATATATTTTCAGTATTATTATTGTTACATTAAAAAAATTATTAGCATTTAGGATACGAATCTTTTTCCGTTAGTTTGTAAGTTTCATGATTAAAAAGATCATGTCGTATTATTAACATATACCTAAGATTTATAGAATCGTTATTAATTTTATTATATATCTCAATTGCGCGAATCTTATATATGTTTTGTAAAAATTATGCATAATATTTCTATGCAAGGATACTTGTTTAATTTTTTTCCTATTGCATTTAAGTATAGAAAAATACCTCGAAAGAAACAAAGTGGTAGTATTATACCTCTAAATAGCTTTACCCTGTACATACTGTTTATAAAATGCGTGATACTACAAAAAGGCGTGATATCCTTACGAAAATTGCCTTTTTTAAAAAAACGGTAAAAAAAGGCGCCAAGTACACGCATAGTAGTGTATGTGTTGTTACCTCGAAAAAAGGGAAAATGGTAGTATTATACCTCGAAAAAATATAAGTAACAAGTGATAGACATAATCTTTATATCTCGAAAAATCTCGAAAAAATCTAAGCAGTAGAATCTTTATTTCCGAAAAATTATAACCCAAGTGATACACATCACAAAATTATGTTACCTTATCAAAAAGAAGAGTCGCGCTTCAAGTGATCTATTACAATTACAAAAAAGAAATGATATCTTTTTAAATTACAGCGCCAATTACAGAGAGAACATATATATTGCCTCAAAAAATAATTGTTGCACTACTTTGAAAAATCTTTACATTGTGTCAATTAAAAAAGAATGTATGATAACAATTTTATAAGATTAAAAAATTTTATTTAAATTTCACAAGAGAATACAAGATATTTAAATACAAAGTTTACATGTGTATTTTTTAGTGGTCACAAAGAATTACAGAGGTAACAGTACAAAATAAAAATATTTTATTAAAATATCCAACGAGGGAATACAATTTGTATTTAAATACAAAGTTTATATATGTATTTTTCAATAGAATAAAAGATTTAATCACAAAGAATTACAGAGGTAACAGTACAAAATAAAAATATTTTATTAAAATACATAAATTTTTCTTGTAAAAATACTTGGCGCTGCTAGACCTCGAAATTTTAAATAAATAAGGACAACAATAAATAAAAATAATTCAGAGAAGAATGCGACGAGAGTAACAAAATGATTATCAGCGTGGTGTGTATGTGCGAGCGAGTGATATGGGTGTGCGTGACAACGGCGAATAATGCGGCTTATAATTAAGTATAGGATAAGTTTATTTATTTATTTAAAATTTCGAGGTCTAGCAGCGCCAAGTATTTTTACAAGAAAAATTTATGTATTTTAATAAAATATTTTTATTTTGTACTGTTACCTCTGTAATTCTTTGTGATTAAATCTTTTATTTTATTAAAAAATACATATATAAACTTTGTATTTAAATACAAATTGTATTCCCTCGTTGGATATTTTAATAAAATATTTTTATTTTGTACTGTTACCTCTGTAATTCTTTGTGACCACTAAAAAATACACATGTAAACTTTGTATTTAAATATCTTGTATTTCCTTGTAAAATTTAAATAAAATTTTTTAATCTTATAAAATTGTTATCATACATTCTTTTTTAATTGACACAATGTAAAGATTTTTCAAAGTAGTGCAACAATTATTTTTTGAGGCAATATATATGTTCTCTTTGTAATTGGCGCTGTAATTTAAAAAGATATCATTTCTTTTTTGTAATTGTAATAGATCACTTGAAGCGCGACTCTTCTTTTTGATAAGGTAACATAATTTTGTGATGTGTATCACTTGGGTTATAATTTTTCGGAAATAAAGATTCTACTGCTTAGATTTTTTCGAGATTTTTCGAGATATAAAGATTATGTCTATCACTTGTTACTTATATTTTTTCGAGGTATAATATTACCACTTTCTCTTTTTTCGAGGTATCGTTACTTACAACCTCCAAATCTACTAATAGTCCAAGAGCCGGCTGCACAAAACCCTCCCTCATCGAACATCCGGCTAAATTTTATTCGAATAGATAGCTTTTAAATATCACAATATTTACTTACGTACAAAATATCTGCTAACGAAAATTACAACTTAAATTATTTTTTGGACGTTACGTCGTTCGTTTAAGAAATCGCTGAGATTATTTTCTATTTGTTATTTATTTCTTTTTTGTTTATTTTTTTTGTGTTGTTTACATTTTTATTTTTTTACAACTTTTTAACTCATTAAACATTTACAACAATTTAATTAGTTTTCTTGCTTAACAATCTTCTTGGTCGTCGTCCTCGTCCTCCTCGTTGCTTCGTCTGCGTCGCCACTTCTCTCCTTCCTGTCTCCTCAGTCTGCGTCGATTTCGCCTGTCCTTCCGTCGAACCCGTCTGCAATGACGAATCCCTCCTTTTAACCAGGCTGGTCTGGGTTCCCTCGGTGGATCTTCTGATCGGCGACAGCGTAGGTGGAGAGATCAACGAAGGAATGACCCACGGATTCTTGGGCGTAGAACCTCCTGATTCCGGCGTTGAAGTCCCAATCTCGAATGGCCTCTTCCTCTTTCGTGGTGTTGTTGCCAACGGAGTCGGGCGGCTGGCGCCGAGGATTGGCGAAGAATCGGAGACCGGGCGCTTAACGCCGGGAGTCGTCGTTAGGTCAGAGGATGAGCGACTAGCGCTAGGAATCGAAGAGGAGCGACTTGCGCCAAGAGACGGCGGAGCGTCAGAGATAGGGCGACTTGCGCCGGGAGCAGAGCGTCTGGCGCCGGCTGTTAACGGTTTGGAACCGTGAGCCAGGCGTCCTGCGCCGGATGATGGGCGGCTAGTGACTGGAGGAGGCGTCTGAGCGCCTACCTCGAGGCGTCTAGCGCCGGAGGCTACGGCAGGAGCTTCCTTCCTCCTCTTGACCGCGAAGATCTGGTCCAGAGAAAGAGGGCGAGTCTTGCGCCTCTTAGTTGTACCTTCCTCGTCTGCCCTGTCGAGACGAGGAGGGATTTTGTTACCAAAAGCTGGGCGTGGCGTCTTGACTCTGTGTGTGTAATGCCAGGGCAATTTACCAATTCGCCACCTTTCTTCGAAATCGGTCGTCTTTATATTTCTTTGAAGCCGAATTTTAATTACGAGTTTCGCATCCATCTATGGGTGAATTTCCGAAAAACTCGGTTGCTAGGATACACGAAGTCCTGTCAAACAAATCGGAGTAATTGCAACTTTGACAGGATGCATCGATCTTTTTAACCTGTCGTCGCGACGTGCTCTACGCGACTTCCTGGTGGCTGACGACGGCACGACGGCTGCCACAATTTAAGAGCATATTAAATACAAAATATCTGCTTAAAGCAGGGCACACACACGTGTGTGTACCCTGCTTTAACGAAAATTACAACTTCTATTTCGCTGCGCGTGCGGCCACGGAGCATGCGCATGTAGTCACGGGACATGTTCAGTGTTGCTACATCTTGTCGGTATGACAGAAATCATAACTTGATTCTTGTCAACTTTATTGTTTAATATCTCGCGTCGCGGCGGCGCAGTTTATGGTCTATTTAGTTGAATCAACGCTATTTTTCCCTACCCTAAAATATTTTAAAAAATCTAAAAAAAATTATGAAACATTTTTCCACATTGTAATTGACGATTTTATAGTCATTTTTATAAACATCGTTTATTTAATATCTTCTAATAGGCTTGCAAGTTTTACAGTTACGAGCAGATATTACTTTGGCTTAGACGCCGCAGAACCACGGTTAAATATACTAAATGCTATAAGATTTTTTAATTTTTTAAACCTTACATTCACACAAAACAATGTAGCTATGCAAAACTAAATATATTTCATAATTTTAATAAAGTGGCCATCGCGTTCTTCTTCAAGTACATAAAAAAAACACCAAAAATGTGTACAATACAAAATCTAAAAAGAGTTTGTGCTCTTAAAAAGCTTTCAGTAAATTTTTACTAAAAGAACTTCTTAGAAGGGGGTGTGTTTACGTCCCCTCGTTTGCTAAATTTCTATAAACTCAAAGGACCAAAGGAGGTGTGTTGGCGTCTCCTCAAAACGAGCGAAATAAACAAAAGACAAAAGCGACTCACCGTTCGGTCGGCCGTCGTCTCCTGGATGGATTCGTCCTTCTCCTGGCGAAGCTGATTATTGCAAGCACGTGCAGGCAACAGGTAGACTTAGGCGACAAGCAAGCAGGCAGAGTGGCAAACAAGCACAGTCAAAGCAGGCAGTCAAAGCAGACAGACAAAGCAGGCAAGAGCAGGCAAGATCGCGCTTCGAGGAGCGAGCACTATAGGGCCTCCCGGAGGTTCAGATGTGCAACCGAAGGTGTGCACCCTAAGATTTCGTGATGATGAGTGATGAGCAAGTTCTCGAACGCGTGTTGCGAGCGAGTACTTGCTCTTTCTTGATGACGGGTGCCCTCGTAGGGTGAATGGCAGCATCGATTAATAAATCGCGAAAATATCGATAATACGATTTGATCGCGATCTACCGACGTTTCACGCGAGTTACCGAGAATAACTTGATTTATTGGCAATATACTGAATAATGAGCATTAACAGCTCATGGTAAAGCCTAATGGCAAGTAGGCCGAAATAACTACTAAATAAAACGAATATTAACACGAACAATACGACTATACTAACAATTACTATATATATACAATGAGGCGAGCGCCGAACACTCCTAAAAAATATAGATGCAAAAACACAAAAAAAAAGATTCTACCAAAACAAATCCTTCTAACAAGACAAATTTAAATTTCAAAAAATAACATTTTTAACTACATATGTTTAATTAATAACCTTTTATTTTAATTTTTTGTAACTTTTTTGTTATATAAAATAGACCTAAAATCAAAATAAAGTATAAAAACTTGGCGTGCCCAGATTGCATTTAATGAAGGAAAAAAATTATTATATATAACATTTAGGGGAGACCCGGGCAAAGTCGTCACCATTTTTTCGGTGCCGATTTTTAACAATAAAACAAATAATTTTAGTAAAATATACTGTTGTAAAGAGTGAACTCTTGGCTACAAAATTATTAATGTTTTTTATTTATTTATAGTAGGGGAGACTGGGGCAAAGTCGTCACCGGGGCGGAGTCGTCATTGCAATTATCTCGAAATCTTATTATAAATAAATAAAAAACATTAATAATTTGTGATTAGTTTTCTGATAAAATCGTAATTTGAATATATTTAAATATTATGAAACATATACATAATATTTTAATATTTCTGTATTGTGTCAAATTATATATCATTGATATTATTGCAGGTAATATTTAACATCCAAAGAAAATTATTAAAATATAAAAAAAGTTAATATACTCGTAGAAATGTATATGTACATCAAAATGCGATCCGGGGACGCCAAGTTTTTATGCTTTATTTTGATTTAAAGGTCTATTTTATATAACTTAGAATGCAAACTTATGTAGTAAAAAATGTTATTTATTGAGTTTTATATCTTTCTATCAAAACTGTTACAATTAAATAAATGTTTTATTTAATTACAAATTAAATATTATTCACAAATAGTTTACTATATTTTATTTTGTTACAGCTACAGAAGAAAAATTTGAACTTGCATATAGGAAAAAGATTATAGATGACAAAGATGGAGTTGAAATAACGTGTATCGCTGAAGGACTTTACCCTCAACCAACTTTAAACATCTCCATCGAGTAAGTTCTCTTTGTGTAAGTTATATTAAAACGCTTTTGAAATTATAGTATTATAAAGTTTTGTAATTTTCTGATCTTTTTATACAGTGTCCTATTTTAATCAACGTACTAGAATTTCTCCAAAACTCCAAAGCGAAACCTTTATTTTACGATGTTGTAAGATATCAAGAACTATATATTTTGATAATAAAAATTTGACTTTGGGTGGAGGCATCATGGTCAAATAAAGATCAACTTTATTTTTTAAATAAACGCCGTACAGGAAGCGGTTGGGATGGCTCTGAGTTAAAAACAGGAGGCTATATTTTATGGGCTGCCAGACGTTTCGGATTCTCCATGTGCAATCACTCTCTTACCTTCGAGAGCTTTTCACTGTGATCCATTGTTGAGGAGATCCGAACGTCTGGTTGCAATTCAGACCTTCCACATCCCTCCGTACAGAACGGAAACATACAGAAACTCTTTTCATATATCTGCAATGTATTTCTGGCACTCGCTCCCTAATAACATAACTTCTGCGTCGACTATCGCATCATTTAAGAGTCTTCTTAGATCATTTCTGCTAGTATCTAAAACCGACTGAATATATCAACCTGCTATTCTTTCCTTTTATTGAAGTCAGTATAAACGTCAAGTGAGTGCAATGGTTTTAAGTTGTTATTATTGGTGCGTTAATAATATAAGTGCGTTAACTTAAGTTTGTTACCATGTTCTATAAAACATTTTGTTATTTTATAGCGCGTGCGTTAGTTTAAACTTATCATTATTACTGTTCTATAGATTTTTGTTGCTTTATGCCGTATTGATAGCTTCGTGTATGATGTTAATTCTACGGATTGATATGCTAATTTTGTGCTGTGTTACACTGAATTGCGACTGCTATGTTTGCTGGTGATTGTGAACTGCATGGCTTCCTGAAGTAGCCACTTGATTGAGAGCATCGTATTTCATCCTGTAACTACTAGATTGTTAACTGCTTTAATACTGCAATTATTGTATATGCTTTATTACATTTGCCCTTTAGCCTTTGCTTGGGCATAATAAATCATCTATCTATCTATCTATCTATTTTGAGTGGTTTAGAAGTGAGGGAGAATGTTAAAATGTTGTGTAAAGAATATCTACATAGACCGGGGTTGGCCATGAGTGTTATCTAGCCGGAATATGCTGATATATAGGCACGAGAACTGCATTTCGTATAGAGGTCATCAAAACCTCGTACAACAGGTAGACATCGGCGGCGAACACAAAACGCTGACGTGTGAAAGTGACGTGTAAAGGTGACAAGTCAATTAACTGTCTCTGCCGATATTAGCGGAATGAATGAGGAATACGCCGAGTATCGATGCTCGGCATGTAAGAAGGCGATAAAAACTGAGGTAATCACATGCAAGTCCTGCGTTAAGCTTTTCTTCCATCCAGGATGTGTATCTAAGCACAAAATTTATGATAAAAACCGCGAATTGGTGCCGTGTCCTGGCCCATTCGATAAGATCATTATTAGTGATGGTGATAAAGTAGCTGATATAAATAAAGCAGTGGCATCAGCAGGAAGAACAACAGGACTTGCAAAAATAAGTCCGGCGACAAGCAGCGGAAATAAAGTAGCAGCCGCGAGTGGAACATGGGATATGGATAGAAAAATAGATTGGCTTGTAAAAACAGTGAAAAAATTAAAAGATGAGACAGCATGTAAAAAGGAGATGAAGTCAATGATAAAAGAAATAGTCTGTGAAAAGATGGGAGGCATTAAACAGGAAATAGAAAAATTGAGAAAAATGTTGACGCAAGGGGCATATGGACCATCAGGTGGAGCGACAAAAAAATATAGCGATGTGATTAAAGAAAGGAAGGAAAAAATATCTTGATTATAAAACCAAAAGTACAAGAGAGTGAAATTACAAAGAAAACAGTTAAAGATAAAATTGATATAACCACGATGGAAATAGGAATTACCAAATTAAGAAAGGGAAGTAATGGGACAGTGATCGTCAGATGTGAGACGGAAGAAGAGAAGGATAAGCTAAAGGCGACGGTACAAGCGGCTATGGGCGAGGAGGTTAAGGTCTCTGAGCCACAGAAGAGGAAACCAAAGATTAAAATAATTAATGTTAGTGGAGAAGAAATGAAAATGGAGAATGATGAATTGATAGATACAATCAAGAAGCAGAATAAAATTGGCGAAGAATTCTGTATGCACCTAGTGAAGAAAATATTAAGAGGAAAAAAAATAAGGATACTGAGCAAGAATCCATAATAATTGAAGTGGATGAAAGCACTCATAATTCACTAATAAACAGAGGAAAAATAAATGTAGGATGGCGAAAGTGTCCTATATTTAATTATATTAGTGTTAGAAGATGTTTTAAATGCTGGGGCTATTACCATATTGCCAAGAATTGCACGAGACAGGAAACATGCTATAAATGTACAGGAAATCATAAGGCGAATGAGTGTACGATGGCAAAGAAGAGGTGTGTAAACTGTACCTATAAGAATCAGACGTACAACTTGAAGATAAATGTTGAACACGAGGCGCTGGATTCGGAATGTCCGACATTTAAGAAAGTATTGGAGGAGGAGAAAGGAAGAGCCGGCTGGGAAGATGCAAAATAGCAACCACAGGGAGAAGCGGAATTACTCTGGCATACGAATGCACAAAGCTTCTTGGCGCATAAGGATGAACATCAGATTATGAAGAGGGTGAATCCTGCGATTCTAGCGTTATCCGAGACTAGATTGACTGTAGAAATTGAGGATAGTGAGGTCAATGTACCGGGGTATAGTATAGTTAGATGTGATGCTGAAAATAGAAACACAGGAGGAGTACTGTTATATGTTAGGGATGATATTAAATTTAGAATAGTTGATAAGAAAAAGATAGTGTCAAACTGTTGGTGCGTGGTGGTAGAAATTAGAGAAAATTTGTATAAAGGTATGATAGCAATAGTGTATCATTCGCCGAGTGCGTCTAATGGCGATTTCGTGAGATTTTTGGAAAATACAATTGAAGATTTAATAATAAAGTATGACTGTATAGTGATAGGGGACTTTAATATAGATATAATGGTAGATTCATTTTATACAAAGAAATTATTAACGGTGATGCAAAACCTAGGGATGAAGCAATACGTTGATTGTCCAACGAGAGTTACAAAAGATAGTCAAACAATGATAGATTTAATTTTTTCAAATAAGGAAATAAAGGTACAAGTGAATGAGAAACCTAAAATAACGGACCATGCATGGCTAAAAGTAGAATTTAATATGAACAAAAAGAGTGATAAATATAAAGAATTTAGAGGCAGGGACTATAGTAATGTACATGATTTTCTTAGAATAATGGAAGAAAGAACTGAGCAAGGCCAAGAGCTAGATATAAGTATTAGGGCTGAAAGATTTGTTAACAGTATAGTAAGTGTATTGGATACTGTAGCACCTAAGAAAAAGTTTAAAATTCCGAGAGTATGGGTAGGGAAAAAGTGGTATTCAGATGAAATAAGAATGGCAACAGTTAAAAGGGATCAGGCTCACAGTAGAGCAATAAGCTCAGGTAAGGAACAGGACGGGGAATTTTTCAAGAATGAAAGAAATACAGTAGTTAAACTTATCAGGGCAAAAAAGAAGGAATATTATGAGAATATGATAGATAATAATAGGAGTGATCCTACAAAAATGTGGAAAACTTTGAAAAAATTAATTAAGGGTGAGCAAAGGGGTTCAGAGAATATCGATAATGTAGATTTTGAAATATTAGAAGACATAGAAGAATGCAATATAGCTGATAAATTTAATATATATTATGTAAAAAGTATTAGCAACATTGTGCAATCTATTAGTAATAAGAGGATAAAAGGCACAGGTAGGAGACCTATTTATGTAATTGAGAATAAGGGAATTATAGAAAATTTTGAGTCAATTAGTGCAAGTGATCTGGAAGAAATTGTTAGGGAACTACCACGAAAGAACGGAACAGAGGAAGGGATAAATAGTGATATTCTGAAAATGGTGCTACCTAAGATGAGTTTGTAGGGGTAATAAATGATTCGCTTAGGACAGGTAAATTTCCAGAAAGATGGAAAACATTTACGATAATACCGATACCAAAGGTAAACAAACCAAAAAAAACGAGCGAATATAGACCGATTAATATGTTACCGATATATGAAAAAGTATTAGAGTTAGTTGTAAAAAAAACAGTTGGATAAATTTCTAGAAGACAATGAAATAATAACCGAATAGAATACCAATCGGGATTTAGAAAACAGCAGTCGTGTGAGACAGCAGTCCAAAGTTTTATCGAGGAATGGAAGTTGATAATTGAGGAGAAAAAAAATGGTGGGGGTGTTATTCCTGGATCTCAGGAGAGCGTTTGAGACAATAGATAGGATAAGATTAGTGGAAAAATTATATCAGTATGGAATAAGAGGAGTGGTACTTGGAATGGATAATATCGTATTTAAGTAATAGAAAGCAGCAAGTTAGATTCAATGATATATATGTTCTAAAATAATTGAGACAGTATATGGCGTGCCACAGGGATCCGTATTAGGACCTCTATTGTTTATTTTGTATATAAATGATATAGTTAAAGTCTGTCCGGAGGAAAGTATATTTAGATTATTTGCAGATGACACGACCGCAAGTGTAACAGGAGAAAGTTGTGAGGAATTAGAAATAAAACTAAATATGGTGCACGGTATACTTGAAGAATGGATGAATGTGAATATGTTAAAAATGAATGCAGATAAAACCAAATATATGATAGTTAGAAGTATAAGGAAGGAAATAAAAACAGACATAATAGTAAAAAGTTTAGATGGAACTATAATCGAGCGTGTCGAGATAACGAAACATCTGGGTGTGATGATCGATAGTAAACTCCGTTGGGAGAATCACTGTGATTATATGTTAAAAAAAATAGAGAAAAAAGTGAGTTTTCTGAATAGAATAGGGAATGATATATCGGTGTACACTCGATGTACTGTGTATAAGTCTATCATAGCGCCTCACTTTGAATATTGCGCAACGATGTTAGTAGGTATGGGTGAAACGCAACTGAATCGACTGCAAGTGGCACAAAACCGTGCCATGAGAGTCATACTGCAATGCTCGCAATATACAAAGGTAGAATTGATGCTTCAAACCCTTAAGTTTATGAATGTAAGACAGAGGCTAATGTACAATGTATGTATTTTTATTTTTAAGATAGTAAGAGGCATAATGCCAAAACATTTAAGTAATAGGATAGAAATAGTAGGAGATATGAGTGGACGGCAAACAAGGCAAGCTGAGAATATTAGAAATCAATATCGCAGAACGAGAAGCGCACAGAAAAGTCTATTTTATAAAGATTTGAATATGTATAACGCCCTACCGATAGAAATTAAGCAATGCGAAAAAATTGAACCTTTCAAACGTAGGTAGGTTAAGAGAATATATTGTACCTCATGTAGAGGAATTAATTTAAGAATAATTTTATGTAAAAAAATAGCCGAGAAGGCTAATAAAGCTCAATCAATCAATCAAAATCCCTTTCCCTCTCCCTTTTTCCTCTTTCCCTCTCTCCCTCTCTCCCTCTCTCCCTCTTTCCCTCTCTCCCTCTCTCCCTCCCTCTCTCTCTCTCTCTCTCTCTCTCTCTCTCCTCTCTCTCTCTCTCTCTCTCTCTCTCTCTCCTCTCTCTCTCTCTCTCTCTCTCTCTCTCTCTCTCTCTCTCTCTCTCTCTCTCTCTCTCTCTCTCTCTCTCTCTCTCTCTCTCTCTCTCTCTCTCTCTCTCTCTCTCTCTCTCTCTCTCTCTCTCTCTCTCTCTCTCTCTCTCTCTCTCTCTCTCTCTCTCTCTCTCTCTCTCTTTCTGCGGGTTATGCGCCGCAAGCGCCGACTCACCGTCAACGATGTTTTCTCTGATAATATTTCCGGGCATATTTATGTAAACGAACTTCTTCCTACCGACACTTACAATTTGTTGCGTCAGACGAGAGTTAGGGCTAGGCAACTGGCCTTTAAATATGTATGGAGTAGGGATGGTCGGATTTTTGTCCGTAAGGACAATGGTCTGCCTCCAATCTTGATAATCTCGGCAGCCGATCTGGAGCAGCTTCACTGACCTGTGGCGGCGGATGTGGTTCCTTCTGCTTCGCGTCGTCTTAGGATCGCATGCTTCAATGCCTGCTCCCTTCCTGCCCATCTTGAGTCAGTCCAGGCCTACATAGCGTCAAATTTTTTTCACATTATCTCGATTTTTGAGACTTGGCTGCACTCGCATATTTCTGATGACCTAGTTCACATCCCTTGATATTATCTGCTTCGAGCAGATAGGGAGGGCAGGGAGGGGGGAGGCGTTGCTTGCTATATCCACGACTCGCTATGTGCACGCGTTAGCGCACGGTGCGATAGCGCACAGCCCGATAGCACACGTCGAATTTAAAAAAATTCCCGATAGCCCACATCCCTTTAGCACACGTCCCGATAGCACACCAAATAAATGGCGCATTATCCCGATAGCGCACCAAGTAATATGCACATTTGCCCGATAACACACAGGAAAATGAAACATAGTACCGATAGCGCACGAAATGTTGGAAGCATTTTCCCGATAGCGCACGAGGTGTGCTAAAGGGACGTGTGCTAAAGAGAAAAAACGCGTTTCTTTCCCGATAGCGCACGAGGTGCGCTAAAGAGACGTGTGCTAAAGAGAAAAGACGCGTTTCTTTCCCGATAGCGCACGAGGTGCGCTAAAGAGACGTGTGCTAAAGAGAAAAGACGCGTTTTTTTTTCCCGATAGCGCACGAGGTGTGCTAAAGGGACGTGTGCTAAAGAGAAAAGACGCGTTTCTTTCCCGATAGCGCACGAGGTGCGCTAAAGAGACGTGTGCTAAAGAGAAAAGACGCGTTTCTTTCCCGATAGCGCACGCACGTTTCTTTCCCGAGAGCGCACAAGGTGCGCTAAAGGGACGTGTGCTAAAGAGAAAAGACGCGTTTCTTTCGCGATAGCGCACGAGGTGCGCTAAAGAGACGTGTGCTAAAGAGAAAAGACGCGTTTTTTTCCCGATAGCGCACGAGGTGCGCTAAAGAGACGTGTGCTAAAGAGAAAAGACGCGTTTCTTTCCCGATGGCGCACGCACGTTTCTTTCCCGATAGCGCACGCACGTTTCTTTCCCGATAGCGCACGAGGTGCGCTAAAGAGACGTGTGCTAAAGAGGAAAAGACGCGTTTCTTTCCCGATAGCGCACGAGGTGCGCTAAAGAGACGTGTGCTAAAGAGAAAAGACGCGTTTCTTTCCCGATAGCGCACGCACGTTTCTTTCCCGATAGCGCACGAGGTGCGCTAAAGGGACGTGTGCTAAAGAGAAAAGACGCGTTTCTTTCCCGATAGCGCACGAGGTGCGCTAAAGAGACGTGTGCTAAAGAGAAAAGACGCGTTTTTTTTCCCGATAGCGCACGAGGTGTGCTAAAGGGACGTGTGCTAAAGAGAAAAGACGCGTTTCTTTCCCGATAGCGCACGAGGTGCGCTAAAGAGACGTGTGCTAAAGAGAAAAGACGCGTTTCTTTCCCGATAGCGCACGCACGTTTCTTTCCCGAGAACGCACAAGGTGCGCTAAAGGGACGTGTGCTAAAGAGAAAAGACGCGTTTCTTTCGCGATAGCGCACGAGGTGCGCTAAAGAGACGTGTGCTAAAGAGAAAAGACGCGTTTTTTTCCCGATAGCGCACGAGGTGCGCTAAAGAGACGTGTGCTAAAGAGAAAAGACGCGTTTCTTTCCCGATAGCGCACGCACGTTTCTTTCCCGATAGCGCACGCACGTTTCTTTCCCGATAGCGCACGAGGTGCGCTAAAGAGACGTGTGCTAAAGAGAAAAGACGCGTTTCTTTCCCGATAGCGCACGAGGTGCGCTAAAGAGACGTGTGCTAAAGAGAAAAGACGCGTTTCTTTCCCGATAGCGCACGCACGTTTCTTTCCCGATAGCGCACGAGGTGCGCTAAAGGGACGTGTGCTAAAGAGAAAAGACGCGTTTCTTTCCCGATAGCGCACGAGGTGCGCTAAAGAGACGTGTGCTAAAGAGAAAAGACGCGTTTTTTTTTCCCGATAGCGCACGAGGTGTGCTAAAGGGACGTGTGCTAAAGAGAAAAGACGCGTTTCTTTCCCGATAGCGCACGAGGTGCGCTAAAGAGAAAAGACGCGTTTCTTTCCCGATAGCGCACGCACGTTTCTTTCCCGAGAGCGCACAAGGTGCGCTAAAGGGACGTGTTGCTAAAGAGAAAAGACGCGTTTCTTTCGCGATAGCGCACGAGGTGCGCTAAAGAGACGTGTGCTAAAGAGAAAAGACGCGTTTTTTTTCCCGATAGCGCACGAGGTGCGCTAAAGAGACGTGTGCTAAAGAGAAAAGACGCGTTTCTTTCCCGATAGCGCACGCACGTTTCTTTTCCGATAGCGCACGAGGTGCGCTAAAGGGACGTGTGCTAAAGAGAAAAGACGCGTTTCTTTCCCGATAGCGCACGAGGTGCGCTAAAGAGACGTATGCTAAAGAGAAAAGACGCGTTTCTTTCCCGATAGCGCACGAGGTCCGCTAAAGAGACGTGTGCTAAAGAGAAAAGACGCGTTTCTTTCCCGATAGCGCACGAGGTCCGCTAAAGATGGCGCCCGAACAGGGACCGGTCCGAAAGGCTCAGGCACCAGACGCGGGAAAAATGAAGGCGTATTATTACCGACTCTCCAAAGCCGAGCTAATAACCGAACTCCAGATTCTCGGCCTCGATACCGAGGGCACGGTCGAAGACCTCCGCGGCCGATTAAACCAATTCATCGACGCTAACCCTGAGATGTTCCAAAACACCGCGGCCGAAAACGTCCCCCCGCCGACCCTGACGCTGACCGTACCCGCCGCGACATCCCCCGCGACCATGATTCCGGCCAACCACCCGACGCCCCACGCGCCCCCACCACTCAGATCATAGACCAAATGCGAAAATGGGGACTACATTTCGAGGGCAAAGATCCCTGGGCATTCCTCGAACGTATCGACGAACTCCGCGCCGCATACGAATTCTCGGACGACCATTGGCTCCGCGGACTGCCCGAACTCCTAAAAGGAGATGCGCTTCTCTGGTACCGCAACAAACCGCGACGGATGGTTTGATTGGCATGACTTTGTCGCGGATTTTAGAGAAACGTTTTTACCCCACCGATACCGATTACAGCTCGTTAACGAAATCCGCGATCGTACGCAGAAGGACGGGGAAACCTACATGAAGTACGCGACGCATCTACTCACGCTCATGCGCCGGGCGGGGGGATACTCCACCGAAGAACAGGTCGAGCAATTATACGAGAATCTGCACCCGGATTATCAAAACCGCATCTGGCGAAGCGACGTCAATAGCCCTCGCGACCTCCAGCAACGAGCCAGCGAGTATGAAAGAGTACAGCAGAACCGGAAAAAGCGCACCCCCGCGAAAATTAATACTGAAACACCGATTACCGCCGCCGCGTATAACCGGAGAGAATGTTGCTGGAGGTGTAAACAGCGGGGACACACCCGTTTCGATTGCCGTCGCCCCGCACAGAAATTCTGCTCTCAATGCGGCAAGGATGGAGTCCTTACGAAGGACTGCCATCCCCCGCCGGGAAACGCTACCGGGACCGCGGAAAACCCGGCCACCCCCCGGTCCTCGACGTAAAATTCTCTCCCCGGCCACACCTAAACATTCGAATAAACGATAGACCACTGTTAGCGCTACTCGATACCGGATCCGAAATATCGTTCGTGAACGAAGAAACTGCACGACTCGCACAAAACCTCGGCTTCGCGATCGTACCCGACGAAGAGGAGGGTGCAACTGGCCAACGGCCACCGCATCACCCTCCCCGGCCGCGTCCGTATACCAATCCAGACCACGAGGCGCACGATTTGGCATGATTTTTCGATCATGCCGAACCTGGCGAACGCGTTGCTCCTCGGAGTAGACTTCTGGGCGAAAATCGGCCTCGCGGTACCGGCACCATCCGGCTCGACGACCCCGCGGACGACCCCAGGGACGGCCGCGACCGAGGAGATAGCACCGCGCACGCCGGACGAGGAAATACGATTACGAGAGTTCCTCGAACAAGAGTTACCGCTCTTCGAAACTCTCCGCGGGCTCACCGACCGAACGGCACACGACATTCGCTTAAAACCGAACGCTAGTCCGATAAAACAAAGGTACCGGCCTCGTAACCCGGCCATGCAAGCCATTATCGACAACGAAGTCGAGAAAATGGAGCAGACGGAGTAATCGAACGTTCACACAGCGCCTGGAGCTCTCCCGTAGTCGTAGTCAGAAAAAAAGACGGCAGCCACCGATTTTGCATAGATTTCTGGAAGGTCAACGACGCGACCGAACCCGACGCGTACCCATTACCTCAGATCACCCGCCACCCTCGATAACTGCGCGGCGCGAAATATCTTACGACGCTCGATCTGAAAAGCGGCTACTGGCAAGTTCCGCTCACTCCGTCAAGCCGACCCATCACCGCGTTCACCGTACCCGGGAAAGGGCTCTTCAGTTCAGGGTAATGCCATTCGGCCTGCACTCCGCCCCCGCCACGTTCCAACGGCTCCTCGACAACCGTGCTCGGACCCGAATTAGAGCCTCACGTATTTGTTTACCTAGACGACATCATAATAATTAGCGAAACATTTGACGAACACCTCCGAATCTTACGGGAAGTCTTCCGACGGCTCCGCGCCGCGAATTTAAAACTCAATCCGGCCAAATGCCGATTCTGCGTGGACCGCTTAAAATATTTAGGGCACATCGTCGATCGCGAGGGAATACGCACCGACCCCGATAAAGTCAAAGCCGTCGCCCAGTGGCCTCGGCACAAACCGTAAAGCAGATCCGACAATTTTTAGGCGTCGCCTCCTGGTACCGGCGTTTTATACAAGACTTCGCGACCGTCGCTGCGCCCTCACCGCGTTAACACGTAAACACGCACGGTGGGCGTGGGGTCCCAAAGAAGAAAGCGCATTCGAGCAACTAAAAACAACCCTGACCACCGCGCCGGTTCTCGCCTGCCCGGATTTCACGCGCCGTTTTGTCTTGCAAACCGACGCCAGCACGACCGGAGTGGGGGCCGTATTAACGCAAAATTTCCCGGAGGGCGAGCGAGTTATCGCGTACGCGAAGCCGGACGCTCAATCAGGCCGAACGGAACTACAGCGCGACCGAGCTCGAATGCCTAGCCGTGATATGGGGAATCCGCCGCATGCGAGACTACCTCGAGGGTTACCCGTTCACCGTCCTCACAGACCACCAGTCGCTCCGGTGGTTGCAGAAAATCGACGCACCACCGGGAGGCTGGGCCGGTGGGCATTCGAGCTCCAACAGTACGACCTCGAAATTCGCTACCGGAAGGGTAGCCCTTAACCGGGTCGCGGACGCGCTATCTCGCCAGCCCACCGCCGCCGCGGTCACAACTCCGCCCCGCTGCCCATGGTACCGCCGAACCTTCCGCGCCGTTCAGGACGCCCCGCAAGATTACCCGGACTATGACATTCGGGGGGGGGGCGGAAATTATTCCGACATGTACTTCACGAGCTCGATTTCAAGGAAGTCCCCGCCGAAAGCCAGTGGAAGGAATGCGTCGCGAAAGACCGCCGATCCGAAATCCTCCGCCATAACCACGACGCGCCGACAGCCGGGACATCTCGGGATCGCCAAAACGATCGCCCGCGTTGCACAGTTATACTATTGGCCTGGCATGTTCCCGAGAAATAGCGCGGTACGTCCGAAAGTGCCCCACGTGTCTTAAGTATAAAGTCGCGCAAACGCGACCGGCGGGCACCCTCCATGCAACCGCCGTTCGCGCGCCCCTGGCAGCAAGTAACGCTCGACCTGATAGGCCCTTTGCCGCGTTCGAAAGGAGGGCACACGTGGCTATTAACGATGCAAGATCGATTTTCGAAAATGGCTAGAAATGCGCCCGCTCCGTCGCGCCACCGCCTCCGCCGTGACCACCAACATCGCAGAAGCGATATTATTTCGCCACGGGTGCCCCGACGTCATTCTGTCAGACAACGGAACGCAACTTCGTCTCGGCGAAACTCGAAAAAATGTTAGCCGCGCATCACGTACGCCACGCCTATACGCCCGTGCACGCGCCGCACTGTAATCCCGTGGAACGAACTAAACCGCGTCGTTAAAACTATGATATCTCAATACGTGGACAAAATCAACCGAAACTGGGACGGCACGGATCCCCGAATTACAGTTCGCATACAATACGGCGCGGCACGAGGCGACCGGCTATACCCCGGCATACCTGATATACGGCCGCGAGCCGGTATCTCCGTTAAACCAGAGCGCAATACCGGCTAACGCCCGCCGCACCCCCCGCCGGACGAAACGCGCCGACACCTCGAGGAGGCTTTCGAACTCGCCCGAATTCACCTCGCCCACGCGTTCCAGCGCCAGCAGAAATACTACAACCTGCGAAGACGGGCATGGAAACCAAAAATCGGAGAGTGGGTGTGGAAACGCGAATATCCACTCTCCAATAAAGCCGCCGCGTTTAACGCAAAGCTCGCGCCAAAATTTCGAGGCCCCCTCGAGGTGCGCAAAATCGTTTCCCCCGTAATAGTCGACCTGCGTGACAAAAACGGCAAATGAATACGACATATCCACATCCAGGACTTAAAATCCGCCCCCTCCCTGCGACCGAAGACATGGAGAGCGAAAACGACGCCGAAACCGACGCCGGTACAAACGACGTAAACCGCGGCAATGACGAAGGAGAGCGAGACTCCGATACCGAGGATAACACTGACTACAGCACGGATCCAGAAAACAATAATAACAACGAAACAAGTTCGGAGGACGACGATGAAACCGAAAATTAAGCGAAAAATAATCGCCCCACTCCCGAAATGAAAAATAAAGACCGGCATCGTAGACGAAAAGCTGACAGACGAGCCATGGAGACGAACCAGAGCGAGTCACCAGTGGAGCGCGATATTCTCGCCGAAATCGAAACCATCCTGGCAGAGCCAGTGGAATATGATCCGGTCTGCCCAGGATTCGGGACGACGTGGACGAGGCTCTTCGCCACGGGCTCCGCCGCCGCCGCCGCCGCCGCCATCGCCAAGAGCACCGCTAAGCCCGCAATCGCACCGCTGACACACAAAAATGTGCCAACGGTCGGCTGCAGGGTACAACGCTCAGACGAGCAACAACGGCGCAAGCTAGAGTGGCTCACCACCCCGCCACCCCCGCTAAGCCAGACGAGGCCACGGTCAGGGCTGCGCCCACCGCCGAACATCACCGGCGTCGAGAAGACGAATGTGACGATGAGGATCTCATCCGGCAGACCGACAACCGCACCCCCGACACCGGTACCAGCACCGGCGAAACCGGCGTCAACGGGTCCAGCCACCGGACCGACAACCAGGCCGCCGGAAGCCGCCGCGGCAGGGCCCCACGCCGCCTCCGCCGCAACCTCCAGCTGACATCCGACCTCTGCAAGCGGAGGGATCCAAGCCACCGCCTCCGATCCCGGTGCTAGTGCAACCCGGACACATTGTCTGGGTGCCGCACTACCATGCGCATGTCCCCAGGCAGCACAAGATGCGATCACGAGGCAAACGGTGGCACATAAGATTCAACGCCACCGGCACTCGACAAAGACAGAGAATGCCAGCGGCGCTCTACCTTCTTTTCGGATCGACTCAAGAGAATAGGGAGAACTGGTCGTTTGTCGAGACGCACTCGGCGAAGACAGAGAATGCCAAAAGCGCTCTACCTTCTTTCGGACTAGTTCGGTGCGGGATTCAGGATCGGAGTAGTCGGTGAGACGGATAATTTTAGATCCAAAAAACAATTGTGTAGAACAAGAACAAAAATTATTTTTTACGTTTTTTTGTAAAACGCGTCTATTCACACAAGCACACGTCCCTGTAGCGCACCTGGTGCGTCATAGGGAAATGAACGTTTTTTTTTCTCTTTAGCACACGTCCCTTTAGCACACCTCGTGCGCTATCGGGAAAAAAAAACGCGTCTTTTCTCTTTAGCACACGTCCCTGTAGCGCACCTCGTGCGCTATCGGAAAGAAAAACGCGTCCTTTCTCTTTAGCACACGTCTC